>JAYRBW010102469.1:0-42051 GCA_036023295.1 Invenusta paracnida
AAATACTCAGAACAATACTTATTGTTTAGGACTATTAATTGACAATTGAAAAATAAAATAAATTATGCTTCTATAAATGTATTACTACAAACACTTTACTCAAGATGTTTTATAAATAATAACGATATAAATAATAATAATAGTTATTAAATCTATATTCTTTATACATTCACGGTGACATTATATTTAGAAATTAGTTTTATTTGTTATGTATATTCATTATTCATGTATAAATGTATACTGATGTGAACAGACCTAGTGAAACTTAAAGTTTATGATTACATTTGTAAAGGATTCTTAATAGTTTAAAATTTAAAATAATTACACTGTCGGCTGATATTACACTGATATTTACACTGATAATTACACTGTCGGCTGGTATTAATCTACCAGCTGAAACAGTAAGTTTATTGTAATTGTGTATTATTATTTGAAGTTCTGGTATGAGATATTTCAATATATAACCGAATTTCAGCGGTGTCAATAGCCAGAAGCAATTTGACAATTAACCATTCCACAGTTCACTTTGTTCGAATTTAATTGGCTGATTTAACGTTGTCACTTTATTTATTTGAATGTACCTACATATATTGATATGCAGATGAAATATGTTATTTTTACTCATATATATTGCCATTTCTATTCACTATTAAATAGAAATACGTAGAATAAACATATGCGTTTATGTGAGACCACAAATAAATAAAATCAATTTTGTTTTATGAGATGACTCATTTTTCTTCTTTTGGGGGCAACTTTAAATGGTATGTTTGTAATACATATATACGTTTCTTATGTGAAGTCAATGATTTGTTCAATTAATTTTCTTAATTTTAATGTGCGAAATTAAAATACACTATTTTTTTCAATCAAGTCATTTTGAACAATCAAAGACTATTGAGATAACTAGTTGTGAAAAATAAATGTATTAGTGTATTGATTTATATATGATAACATTAGTAAACTACCGAAATAATTGTTGTTGTTGTAAATCCATTACATTGTGCATTACAGCAAGAGTATTTTAAATGTAAAAACAATGAGTTTAGTTTGTCGGTTAGTGTTATGTGCATTTGTAACATCTATGACGACATGAATGGCATCTTCTTTCAGATAAAGATTTCAGTTGGTGGACAGTGTTTGAGATATTTCTTTTTAGACACCAGAAATAGTCCGCAAGCATATGGACATCCTATAGTTTCTCCATTAAACGGATGTCTTGATGAAAGCGCTCGTCTTGTTCTTCACTGAAGTTTCCACAGCTATCAAGGAAATACATACATACATACTTTAGATGAGAGCTCAGGAAGTGCATCTTTATAGTTATTTTTGTACCAAGAATTGAAAGAAGGTCGTCAACCACCTTTCCACACTGTTATCTTTAATGGTTGCCCAAAAAGTTTTACAATTCAAGAGAAAGCCCACCATGCATCAAGATCAGTACTTTCATGTTTATGATCAAACTTATTATATTTTATTAGCTCAGTTGTATCTGTTAGATCTGTTGTACATAAAACATTCCAGATTGTAATTTTGCGCCACAAATAAAACGTGGAATTTTTTTTAAAGCCACAACCTTTAAATCACTAAAGATTAACCAATTGTATTGCGTGGATTTCAATGCAGTCAGCAAAACTTCAATATTAAAAAAATTATCACACATTTACACAGAATGACCAATTAGATTAAATGTTATTTGGTTGCCATTATACAGCTACACGATTTATACTAAATGAATTCATAAACAATAGTTATTCCCTAGATCATATTCCAGAAAGAGAGCATTAATAAGGTCATCAATATTGTTGCAAGAGAAGAATCTCTGTCGATCTGAAAAATGGCGGAACTTCTTTCACGATTTCTATACCAGTAGTATGTATGTAGTATACGTTATTTAATATTTTTATTCCTAGACCCAAAACACTGAGTGGATTTTTTGATAAACAAAAATGTTGCCAAATCATTCGACTCAGCTTGCTTAAAGAGTTGTGGTCACAATTTGTCAAGTTCACACGCATATGGAGGTGAATGACCATCTTCATCATATATGCATCTCCGCATTATAATTTTTAAATTGAATTTGGGGAAAAACTAGATCTGTTTGAGAAAAAGAAGTATTACTTTTGAAATCAACATACAAAAATGATCCAAAGACAGATTATTGAATTAAAATCCAAAAAATATAGCAGATCAGTGAATTATATTTCACAAAAAAATGTTTGAAATAATGTTGAAATATATTTTAATTAAAATCTCATGCTGTTTATTTAACTAAACAAATAATGTTATATGATTAAATTCTGCACATGTTTAAGGAATATTTTAGGTACAATGTGGTTCACAAAATATCATTCAATTGGCTGTCATTATATATATATAATACAGCAACTAATGTATTTATTTTAAAATATTATTTGTTTCTTAGCATATTAACAAATAAAAATAAAATGCATTAAATTTTAGCCTCGTATTTGCAAATATGTAGTTAAGTAAATATTAATGAAGGCGGTCGATAAATTATATTCTAACTGATAGAATGCCTACATCTAGAATTAAAATACCAATATATGCATAATGTCTATCTATATAATGGCGCACTATAACTAGATTAATTCGTTAGGCAGGTAATTATTCATATTGAAATCGAGTCTGTCAAAATGGAATTAGAGCGGATATTATGAAGCAATAAAGGACAAGAACCAACGATTTTCTGCCCATAACTGGAAGACATTTATTGAAAAAATTGGAAACTTTTATAATTTATTGTCACTTCGACAAAAAATATCTATACATAAAATAGTTTACAATAAAAAATAAAACATTTAAACATTTAAATGTTTCAATCCCATGTACGATGTGGAATATTATTATTAAAAATCGATGTGAAAAGAGCGATTATGCGTAAACCCCATTAGCTTATTGCTTTCATATTCAATATTAGCGGGGTACATAATTTCTTTACAGAGAATAATGGAGAATCTTATATGAAATTTAATAATATTTTAGTTAATAATTCAATACGTTTCGCTTATTTAAACAACTATCATTTAATTCCTATGTAAATAATCCTTTTTAAATCGAAAATTATAAATAAAAAATATAAGTCGAATCAATTGTTCAATAAAATATGTATTAACATTAAATTACCTGTAAAGTAGTTCAAGCGTATTCATATTTATAATTGTATTATTAAAACATTCTCCTTTAAGTTACATTAATTTCACTACTGCAAAGTTGAATAGTTGTTTGCTGTTATTCTTTTCTTATATATGTGTCCATTTATAAACCTTCGATTTGTGTAAATACATATATTAATAAATGCATAAATAATAATGTAATATTATATAAATATACATATACTTGTATTCGTATTCTGCACATAAATAATAAATTTTATAAATCAAAATAATGCCATTAATTATACATATCTTCAAATATATTGAAGCATACCAAACGTGTCGAACAGAACAGCGTTGAACGTTAAATATCCAGTTATAAGAATTTCAGTTACCGATTGTAAAAGATACAGATATTAAAACGTTTTTGTGAATTTTCAGTATAATTATAGTATAAACTTTACTTGAAAAATTATGATAAAATTCTATTAGCATATAATAACAAAATAAAGTTTTGTAATATAGTAGATATTTCAATGAAACAATAAATCGATTGTTTTCACTTTTTAGGGGAAAATATGATAATGCATTCCTTCTTCCTGCAAACCGACATATTTCCTAGGCAATATTTTGCAAATTCATTGAAAACCTTCAACTAAACATCTTGAGAGGGGAGAACTAAATGGGATAATTGGATTTTGTTTTCTTTAGTGCCTTTTCTAAAATAAAAAGGAAACCAAAAAATCGCAAACTACAATTAAGGCAAGATGTCTAACAAGTTTAAACTCCCTCTTTCTCCTCCCCTTCACAAACTCTTCTCTCTTAATCCGCTCCCCTATTTGTAGTGCAGAAATTCAGAAGTTAAGTAGGTACTAAAGGTGGGGCTTGGAGGGTTGGGGGCTACGCCAAGAGAGGGGAGAAGAGGAAAGAAGAGAGGGGAATAGCTAAATCTGATGGTGGAAAGTGGGCCGCTTGGAAATGTCATCCCATATTTTTTTTGGATAAAATTAGATGGGGACTGGAATTGGAAAGAGGATAGTTTAGGAAGAAAGTAAATAGTTTGATTAAAAAGCAAAGGGAAAATTGTGAGAAAGACAGAAAAGTATAGAATACGTTGAATGGAGAAAAATGACTCAAAATTAGAAATGGAGAGAGTTAAAGCCGTAAATGACAACTGCTAATGTCTCTTTGATTGCCCACTGTCCCAGCATGCAAATGGGGTGAGCTCGACTTTTGTATCATTGTCCTAGACCTTTCGGATCAACATCTCTCGTTAATAGAGGGAATGGATAGTTAGGGTGGGAGACTTAATATTTATGGTGGCTTGTGACCAAAGTGACTTAATATGAGATCAACACACTTGATGAATCTTGGGTTTAAACACTGTCTCAATGTTTGTCCAGGGATATTATTGTGAATTGGAAAACTTTATAGTTTACCGCTCAGTACGCTGTTCTGTTCACATATTGAGCTAAAGTAGTTGTGATAAAATAATCGATTTTTGAAAGATGGAGAGACCACTTTCTCGCCTCATGAGAAAGAAATTACTTACTGGATGGACACATATACGCGGAAATTGGAAATATTATCTCAAAATAAAGTTTTACCTTAATTACGCTAAGACAGGATTAACCTAAAGTAATGAATTAAAGAAATAGATTTCCAATTTTGTTTTTAATATAATATGCCATACTTTGCCAGTACGTCTTAGCACGTTTTAATATATGTTTTTAATACAAATAATGGAGTATATTGGTCGTATTATGTTTAATATAGAACATGCTAAATATTTTAATTCATATGATATAATTTCACTTGAGATTAAATGAACTGTAAAGTTTATATGACATGTATGACATAACACACTTATTCGTAAAACCTCGAATTAAGTAAGCTTATACGAATAAGCACAATGTTAATGATGGATGAGTATTAAATTTTATGTCGGTAGGTAATAGTTTATTTTTGTGATTAATTTTCAATAATATAAAATGCTTTAGGATAATTATTCATAAGTGTTGAAACAAAAAACAAAATATAGGAGCATGAAAACCTTTTATTTATTTATAAATTCTAATAATGCATTAGTTATCTCGATCAGTATTTTAGGCCCTGCAATTATTTATCTGGCAATTTAAATAACCCTTATTTTCCTCACTGGAAAATTAATCATAACTTTCCATCTCTTATTTTTCAGTCTCCTATCGCCTTATAGGCTTTTAACCAGGGAATAAATTATGTACTTCCATAAATTTACTCATTATTATATTACTCATAACTACCTAAGATACAACATCAACATATCACTCAAATTCAAGTTGTTCCCACAATTTAACTTAGCACAAGCATAATCCAAAACTGACATTCACAACTATCGAACCGTCACTTCATACACATATAACGTATAGCTTAGCACACACTAGGTACACACGAGAACACGTACATTCATGATCACATAAAGACATGTTGAAACAACGAGAAACATGAGGACAATAGTAGTTATTGGTTAAAATTGATTAAGCGATGTATGGGATGGTAATTCAACCCCATTGCATATTAGCTGAACAAATATAAATTGACTGCTTTTTTATATGAATATAATAGAAATACGCTTATTAAAGAAACTTGTGAAGAAATATGAACTTATTATGTTACTCAATCTATTCCATTTTTATTTGATCGTATAAGACGTGAAAGCCAATAACTATCCGAGTTGGACTACAAATGAATGCGTAATTCTATTGGCATTTTTGTAATAACGAATTATATTTTCAGTGTGGCAGCCTATGAATGCTATACATACTACGTATTAGATGATTATACTGATGAATATATTAAGTCTAAATGTACATACAAGTTCTTCTTAATGGCAATAGAGGTAAAAACATAAACTGACGAATTTATAGTAATGGACGAATCATGGACAAATGATCAAATGCCATTCCTCACATAAAGGAATGTAGAATATGGCCATTTGGCCAACCAATATTCTACCTTTTGAACATTGAACATGGTGGTATTTAACAGTGCAATAATATTTTCTAGGTATACAAAGACATGTCTACTCGCAGCAACTACTGTACTACAAATTTAATATTATTAAATTAGGTTATCAATTTGTCAATTTATTAATTAAAATATGTTTTTAAACTATTCGTCTCTATGCATACAAAAGAATCTTCGCAGTAATAAAATCGGTTAGTTATCCAATAAAAATCATCAGAGAAACGAATTCTATTGATATTTTTTCCAATTATAGAAAACTTTCCGAGTTGTTCTTTATGTTAGAACAGAAATATCACGTTTTCTAAACCAAAACTCATTGGTTTTACAATTAAACACCTATTCCGTATGTAAAAAATCTTGTTGTACAGTATGTTGATGTATATTATATTATGTAAACATTTTCTTGTGGCAAGATTTATATTTTACTTCATTTATTAAATTAATGCATATATATAATCGTATATTACAATATATTTAATATAAATAAATATATATAATTATAAGAACTTGTTACTAATACTGTACTATTATGACTTATACATTATTAAATTATTATTAATTATTAGTAATACTCGTTTTCATAATATAATCAGTTCAATATAGTCACAAATTGATAAAATTAAAAATGTAAATAAACAAGTGACTTAGTTTATAATAAATAAAACCACAGTTAATTAATTTTATTACTATCGTCTATCGTTTATTATTACTTCTATCGTGAAGTATGCATTTAGGGTCTAGTGCGCAAATTGTGATGTAAATTGGAAATTACCAACGTCACATTACATATTTCAGATTCAATAAGTCATAATAACGATTTTTAATTTGACTATTTGACTTAAAAGTCGTAGATCTTTTGAAGAAAATTGATCGAATAAGAAATAAAACTGTAGTTTGAAACTGCATTTGAACAAACAACCGGATCTCTATGCCCACAATCGATTAAAAATGTTTTGATTATGTTAAAAAACAAAATGTGTAATTCATTGACAAAAATAATATATCTAGCACAATTGTCTCCCTTGTCTTCGTCTCGATTTCAAGAAAGTGGAAAAAACAGTCCAACTTTTTCACGCCTACAAAAATCAATTATATATTGAATTTGGTTGTGACCGTCTGAAACACTTTCTACCTTTATATAAAAAGAAACGTATTTCATGGGTCATCAAATTGAATTGCTTAAATTAGGTGTATGTAAAAACTGTGTTTATAAAACAGTATATGTTAAAAAATATAGAATTTTACTGAAATGCCACAGAAAAAGGATGATATATTTTTAAAGAAATATTCAAATAGTTTGTTTATATATTTTTATAAAACCAATGCACAATTGCTGAAAAGTACATCTAAATAGATTTTCAATAATAAATTTAGTTTTACTCATATTTTACTGATATTTTACTTGTATTTGTCTATATGAATTACTTTTTGTGATTTTAACTAATAAAAAAAAGTGAAAATATATAATATTAAATAAACAAAAAATAAAAATAAAAATAAACAAAATACGAAGAAATAATAAAAAAAATCAATATATTTATTTGATATTGGATATTTGTATTATACTAACATTAACTTAATTTATTAAATCAAATAATAAATCAAAATAGGGATATATCTTCATAATGAGATAGATACATTATTTATAAGGAAAATGTATTCAAAAACTTTGTAATAAATAAAGTGGCTTTTGTTATTACAAATTTATTAAATCAAAAAGTTTGTTTACAAAGTACGTATTTTAAGTCACAAAAAATAAAACATTTATTTATTTAGAACGATTACCATAAACTTTTTATAAGCTACTTTAAACTTACTATACTTTTAGGACAGAAATGAATTTTAATAAATACACTCTACATAATCAGATTTTTATAAATTGATTTAATTGACATTCTGTTTGAAATTAGTCAACCATGTAAATGAAGATATCTGACATATTTTGATAACAAAAATAAACATATTGAGAAATTAGTTATAAAATACATTGTCGAGTCTGTTTAACTACATCCAAATACATATACGAGCACCGTTCTATTTATAATATACACATTTCTGACCCCATTGCAATATACACACGACACAAGCACCGGAGTTCCATGTGTTGCGATAGAGTAATATACATGTATTTTATCTATATTGCCTGTCAGGTATTTATGACTAGAAAGCAATAATTCTTTCGGAATTATCATGAGCAGCAGGGCATAATATGTCGCAAAGAAAAGAAACATGTATAAGGGGTAGAAGGAGATGGATATAGAAAGTAGAGGGGTAGAAGGAGATGCACCACAATTTATGTCTGCTTTTTTTAGTAAATATCTTTTCGTCAACTATCATCAGACTTATATACACATAAATGTTGCACCCACTTGTACAAATAACTAATAACATGGAAGAATAATCGATATCAGCAGGTTAATATTGGTTCCAATCGTTATTTTAGTCAGTCAGTAGTGTTTCTGTTTAAAATCCTTATTTTTGACCAGAGTATATATAAACGTTCAATTTTATAAAATAATAAATACAAAGTTATCTATAAAAAAATGAAACCTTAAAAACCGCGCCATATATATTAAAAAGTAGCGAAAAGAAAATATTTGTTGTTACTCGTATATACAATTATTTAGAGAATCACAATTATACAATTATATATAGAACTTTTGTTGTAATAATATTAGCTACATATAAAACAAGATGAGTGGCACTAAAGTATTGCTTTTATTATAATGAATATTTATTTGTATTGTATGTTATTATACCTATATGCGTATACATAAATATAACACATTAAACATTAATACAATTCTAAATGCGTTCTCTAATGATTACTAAACCTTTTTTATGTATTATACTAAGTAACAGATAAAATTCACTGTTTTATGTTTTGTAAAAATTATATACACTATATTTGTATTGATAATGGTAAAAAAACAAAAGAATAAATCAATTAATAATTGTCTGGCAGTACTAAACATTTAGCGTAACGTAACACATAGTATGTCAAATTAGTTTATTAGCATTATCTGCGTGGGAATATTATTCTATTTTATTCGTACTAGCCCAATCATTGTGTATATTTATGAAGTTTAATTGAACAAAAGTCTTGCCTACGTTAAATATCTATTGTAAAACTTAATAATATTGAATATTTCTCATAATAATATCTCTTTAAAATAAATAAATATTAAGTTCAGTTATACGCAAATACCAATTTCCATTTATTTTTTATTTTAACAATATATGTTAGACTAACTTTTTGGAGATTACATTCATAGTAATGGAGGTTAACAGATCATAGCATTCGCCTAGGAGCCGCGAGTTTAATTGTACGCTTTTATATACTAATCGAAGTGGGTAATGCAGTAATGCAGTAAACTATTCATCATAAAACCGCCAAAAAGCGTCGTTGCTTTAGAAGCGGGATTGATGGGAGTAAGAATGCACTTTCCTATTATCAGGATTTTGATATTATTAGGAATGCTAAGGAAGGTCGAGCTTAGAGTAAGTTTTCGACTCAACTGGGTATAATGTCAGGATATGAAGTCTAGGTATACGTACCTATGAATGTGGGGCACTTTCTATTACTAAATGGCGCAAATCACGAAGTGAGTTACTCGTCAATATAGGATTTCGGTGATCGATTTTCATACTTGATAAATGATTATAACTTTTAACGTAATATCTTGGAAATATAAACTATTGACGCCTATCTAGAGAAACTAAAATATTACAGAAAATATTAAATTTATACTTATAATCATTACTTATTTTCTGGAGTGTTTTTGTATTTAGTGCATAGTTTGTTTATAAAGTAGTGAAGGATTTTTATTAAATTCCAATCATATTTATTGTATAGTATATTAATATAAGTCTATATTTTATGCAATAGATAATTATTTATTATTATCTAATATATTGTTGTTTTATAAATTGAATTATTTTTATTGTAAAGAATAGATATATTAGAAAGAATGCTTAAATTTATTTTATATAATAGTTTAACCATTTTCATTTTGATTATATTTTGTAAACGACCTATTTAAATATTAGTCTTTATTCGTATTGTACTTATATTTAAATATGATGCCTGTATATGGACAGCTTAATAGATTTACGTATATTATTCTGATGATTAGTTATATTACTCTAAAAATTATATTTTTGTTCGAATGTAACTTAATTAGTTAAGTCAAACAAATGTTATATATATATCATTAGGAAAGTTAAATATATATTTTTTATTTATTTAGAATATATCAAGTATAACTTATATTTGACGTTTATGTTGTCATATACTCATATCTACGTTTATACACTTAAATTTAAATGCGTAAAACTTTAAACTTACATTTAAATTTATTAAACGCGTATAAAAACATTAACAACATATTAAAGGCTAACATTTTGTCCATAAATATTGACAAATATTTTTTTTAAATCTTATTTGGGATGTCACGAAGATTTTCTATTTCTTATTTCAATGTAATTTAATTAATCTAAGAGGAGTCCAAACTTAAAACAATATTCCGAATATAAAGTTTGTTAGCACATAAATTAAATTTACGAAAACAATTTAGTAAATTAAGACCGACATTTAATGTCACACCAACGTCAGTGATATTATATGTACTCCATGGATCATGTGAGATTTATCGCTGTATGTCATATTAGCCCAGGGCAGACCAGGAAAACCAATCAATACTATAGATTTTCACATTATCGTGTTAACAGCTAACAAGTTCAATCGGGTAATGTGTCGGTATAATCATATGAAATAGATTCAATCGCGTTTTTTAACAAACTATGTGTATACAAAATAAATTAAGTTATGCTGCAGGAAACATCGAAATGTAAATATGTTTTAAATCATCATTACAAAAAAAATGATATTTGTTTGTAAATACATAATACAAAATTTAAAAATATATGTAGTTTACATCATTATTAGAGTTTATATAAAATAATACGAGTAATTCCAAAGCCATAATTTATTTTTGTACATAAAGTTCTCATTGTAGGACTTCATAGATACTAAATCTTCGAAACCTACATGTAACTAAACCGGATTAGTACAACCACAAGTATCATACATATATAACGTTACAGAACAGAAAGCAAGTCATTCCATTTAACTTTTATGCCCCATCTATTGATACTCTTTCTTTATTTAAAGGAAAATGCATAATCTCATAGCGCTAAGCATCACAAAGGATTATTTTTTGTGTCATAAATAGTTTAATTATATTATTTAGCCATAACTTATATAACATTTATATGTATTTGATCACTTTCAAACGTATGGCATATGTTTTATAGTTGTTGAAAGTTGAAGTACGACTTCGATTTTCTTCGATCTTAATATCAAAGTTATGTTTGCTTACTTATGTATGTATATATATGTATATATTAAATACATAATATAACGTATAATTTATGAGCATACTTAATACCCTAATATCAACTTTAATGTCTAAGAAGTTAAAATAGACGTTAATGAAAATTGACTGTATTTATTTTAGAAATATTATACCTATTCTTATATTTCTTTTATAAAGTTATGATATGTATGCATAATATACATATTGTATTAAAATATACACACTATGAACAGTTACATATTATGTTAATATAAATTAATTAAAATTAAGCTGTATGCGCATGAAAATATATAACATAGTTAGCTCTATATTATTTATTCTTTTGTATTATTTTTATATATATTATACATATGTACAAATTGCCATGCAATTTATTAATGCAATATCAGTAGATACTTTATTAATATTATCTTGTTTAAATTAAGCCAGGAATCATTTTATATTTATGTATATGCATTAGTAACTAGTTTATATATATCAAAAATATTTATTTGTTTTAATTTTTTATTTAAAAGTACTATTTTGAAGTAACAGAATATATTTATATCTACAAATAATTAATATATTTATTATATTTTATTATATTTGCATATACACATTGTATATATTAGTTACATAAAATACAAAGTAGAAAAAACATATAGAGATAAAATTTGTTAATTTGTCGATCAATATATTTATTATGTATGTAATCGCATTCAAACTCCGAATTCATAGAAAAGATTTGTACAGAATGTTGAATGAGCTTATATTTGAGTTATATACATTGAGATGGCACTTAGTTTAAACCTGTAATGCGAAGGTTGTCTAGGAATAAAAGGCCTTGAGTTATTTTGAATAAATTTAGTTGAAGTTAAAGTTTTAAAAATAGGTTTATGTTTTAAGTAATTTAAACAAAAAAGATGTTGATATCTGGCAGATGCATATTTAAATATAAAGAAAGTGCACATACACTTACACATAAGCTTACTTAATAGAAACATTTAATATATATAATTAATATAGTTTTAAATTGCACTTTTATGTGTATGCTAATATTCACACAATAATAACTATTATACATTATAATATGCAATTGATTTGCTTTATCATTAGACACAAAGACTGTTTGTATTATTATAAGAAAAAAACGTGCTATAAATGTGTTCTTTATAAATAGTGCATATTTAGCTTTAATTCTTTGATCAATGTTTGAATTCATTGTTCTTTTGCGAAATGTTATTAATTAATTGTCTTTAAATCGATCTATTCTGTTGCAAAAAGATACATGCATATTATGTTGTAAACAATTGAAATTTATGTGTATTTTTGTGTTTTTTATGTAATTATTTTACTGTAACTTAAACACTTAATAATAATTATAATCAACATCAATTGTATAGATTTACAAATTATGTATAGCATTTCTCATTATGTTTATTAAATTCATTATTTAACAATAAGCGTTAGTTTTAACAAAATGTTTCATTTTGACTTACATAAATTCATTTATCAATTTAAGAACTAAACATACGATTTCACAAAAGAAGCAATTACTTTAACTAGCAAACGCAAACATTCAATATTAAAATAGCTGCATACTTTTTATTTATTAGCGTTGTAAATACTATTCCGTTTAACAAATTATTTAAGCATTATAACATTAACTGAATTCAATGCAATGAATTGTATACCTGATTGTCAGAATTGATGGATAAAATTCATTTAACTATATATATGCTACTTATTGTGTACAATATAAACTTTCTTTCATAACACAATGTATAATATTATTATTATATCTATATATTATACAATATGTGATATTGTATGCATATTTTGTAATATACAGCATTAAAATTGTAAAACAGAATATCTTTAATAACTGCAATTTTAGATAGAATTTTTAATTAAATATTATAGTTGTTAATCAAATTACAGCTATTGTACAATTATGAATAATGCTATCATTATTATGTAATAAATCATAATCCCATTAAAATAAATGTTCTTTTCTAATCTCGTGTTGAAAAAAAATGTTCAAACAGGAAAAGTGAATTTCAATATTAGTTAAATGAATGATAAATGCTATAATAGTAGATGATTTAATTGTAGTAACTTTATATATAGATTACATATGTATAAATACAATTCACAGTTTGCATACATACCTGTATAATGTTGTTTAATAGTCAAATATAAGTGAATATATAGTTTGAATTCATATTACGTATGTTTTTTTCTAATAAAACATTTTAACTATTCAGTATTAATATAAATACGTAGGTATACGTTCTTAACTAATTTAAATAGAAATTGTAAGTATATATATTTAAGAAATACGTGTACTGAATTACATGTTTAGTTATTATGTTTATATTAAACTTTTTTTATTCGGAATTCTACTATATTTTCTAATATAATTTCAAAATTTAGTATAGACATATATTCACAAACGTTGACAATGAACAAACAAGTACAAATATACACTTTTATTCTAATACGACAAGCTTCAAACATGTAAATTAAAAATACTTCCAACTAATTAATTAACTTGTAATATAATCAATTCTGAAATGAATAAACACTGTTTAAATCATATTATGTGTATACTCTGGAGTACTTTAGTTTAATTAACATTCATTTGTATGTTTTACATATGTGCATACAAAGTATACACGTTAACAAGTGTATTTACTTAAACGACACTTTAAAGAGTTTTTGGTATTTATTGGTAAATAAACGCATATTACATTCATACTGTTTATGTTTAACACAGACTGTATTGATTAAATATTATTTTTAACTGCATTAATATCTATCCGCATTATACATTTAGTAATTGCACAGTGTTGAGATATAATTTCATTAGAATATTTAAATCATCTGACTTATAATAAATTTGATGATGTTATCGAGATCAGTATATATAAAAAGAAAGTTGAATCTTACAAATATAAACAGGTGAAACTGTCAATTAGTTTATGTACAAAGTGAAGAAACGTATGAAATCAATCCACACTATAAACACTGGTTAACCTGGGTGTTCAATTATTTCTACACAGCGCTGTATATCGTTAAAATACTATTACAGCAGAGTTTGAAGAAAATTGACCTTTTTAACATTGACATGGTAACCGAACAGATTTACAACTGATCCAATGCAGATCCCATTCCAGAGATTTAACTTGGCGTTGGCAGTTAGGGCGGGTCTAGGCTGAATGAAGATTTGGGTAAACTTATTATAGTAGACAGGCATTCTGATGATACCCGCTTGCATATACTTCTTAGAGATTAGTCTGTTGTTAAGCCCACTGGACCATGCTGCACTTTAGCAGAAATTCCAAGTAGATCGGACAAGTGGTTGCAAAAATCTGCAAACTAGAGCTGCAGCTAATGTGCCACAAAACATGTACATAAATCGAAATGGTACTGCGTTACTCTATTCAGTAACATGTACGCAATTACACCATCATTCTTCCTTTTAATATTATATGTCACGCTATGAAAATTTTCATACATGCAGACATGTAGATATTATTTAATCTTTACATTCCTAACCGATATGCAGGCTCCAAAACCCAGTTACTATAAAAAGATAAAATCTGTAGCAATTTGATTAAGTACTAAAAATGTCAAGAATATCAATTTAGTTCTTGCAAGAGCTGCATTTGTATCTTAATTTATCTGGATTGACTAATTAGAATACTGTAATACATCTAAATGTGATACGTTCGGTCGATTGAAAGCCTCTTATGTGCTTTGATATTGCAGTTTTTTACATAAAGTACATGTCATATTTTGGGAGATACATATATTTTATGCACGCACTGAAATAGCAAACAAGGGTAAATGATACAATTACTTCCCTAATACATACATTCTGTAAATTTAGTATTACTATTTCAACAGTGTCAGTTTTAATTGTTATGAGGCAATATCTATAACATGTTTAATGCTGTAAATATACTGATAAAAA
Organism: Invenusta paracnida; assembly: GCA_036023295.1. Classification (NCBI taxonomy): domain Eukaryota; kingdom Metazoa; phylum Platyhelminthes; order Proseriata; family Coelogynoporidae; genus Invenusta; species Invenusta paracnida. The sequence continues at coordinate 15,459 of JAYRBW010102469.1, forward strand.
TGTTGCCATTTATCTCTAAACCACACAAATTTCTAAACTCATTAACAACATATTGCTTTGTTGAGATGTATTTTGATTATATAAGTAATTTTATAAAAGATATTTTACTGTTTTAAAAACACTTTCAATTATATTAATTTAACGAGCGTGTTTCTTTCTGAATTCATTGTAGAAGCAATATATGTAGTAAGTCGCTTATTCTTCAAGCATCCCACAAATACGTATCAATCACAAATAAACTTCATGGCTAATGTGTGTAATCATAGATATTTGTTTTGTTTTATATACATAGATTGGTTATTTGATAAAATGTGTTACAAATTGAAGAAGTAAGTTTGGGTCAGAAATATAAATGTTTTATAGAGTTTTAATTATTATTAGAAAAAGGACTACGAAAAAAACTACATTACTTTATTTTAAAATGTATTTTTTCCTATAATAATATATAAATGAATCCGCCTATATTTCATTTTTGAAATGATTATATTGACCACAATGCAAGATGCAAAATATGTTCAATGGAAATATTTTAGATTACTATTCTATGTAATTATTGATTAATTTCTGTGTGTAATATACGTGCATGTAATTGTTTAGATTTTTAGATATAGTCTAATATTCTTTAAATCTAAAAAACACAAATTATCTCCATTTAATGTAATTTGCTTTAAATATTTCTTGTCAATTTGTAAACTTTGGGAACATTCATAGTCAAAAGGTTTATGAATATTTGACCGTTGTACACTTATTTCAGAATTAATTACTGAACACACCTACTATATTCAATTTGTACCACAAAATATCATCCAAAGAAAAATCACCCCTAGAAATCAGGAAGTTATCATTAGCGAGCAATTTGTAGGCTCTAAGAGTGCTTTCCTATCGGAGCACCACTTATGATATCAACTAAAATTGTAGCACTGACGATGGATCCATGATGGAAAATTGAGGTATTGGTATACGCATTAACTTGGTAGTAAACAATCTCTCTCCTCGATGTTTCAGATCTAGTTTTAAAGTCATTTCCAGCAGTATACGGTTTGGTTTAGTCCATTCCATTTGGGATGTATTTTTTTGTGCATGAAGCATTATTTAGTATTTGTACTAAATAAAAGTACATATATCTCTGAAAGTTTCAGAAGACTACGAAATTGTAATTATTGAAAAATATAATTCACAAATTTGAAGTATTTTTGTTTTATTTAATATCGATAGTTAAGCTATTTCAAAACATACTTCAACGGTGTCTCCTTTTTTAAAAAATATGTTTTAGCTTCCATAATGTCTTTCTCTCTTTCTCTGTCTTTCTCCTAATGTATAGGTTTTGTAATATGTGTCAAGTACTTTTTAATCATCCATATATTCAATTTTGTTTTTTTGCTTAATTTATTAATGCAATACTTTTATGTAATATTACCCACCAATTAAATATTTATTATTGCACCTGAAGATGACACAATGTTGTCTCAAAACGCGTCGCGAATAAAAATGTATTTCAATTTATTATTGGTTATTTTCACTTTGTAAAATCTATCTTTATTATATTCATAAGTTTAAGGTCGTAAATTTCAATTTCAAAGAGATTAAATAGCTTAATATTACATACAGTATACATATTTCAATATAATGTATGTTTAGATTCGTTCGCTATGTAATGTTCGTTCGTTCAATTTTACATTATATTACATTACATAAAATAAAATAAGTGCAGATACTGATTTTGAATGATTATAAGGATATGGGTGAAATAAATATTGCTTCTGATACATATTTATCCAAGACTATTAATTACTATAATAGCAGTTTGTCTTCTAAAAAACTTCTTTTTACGTATACAATAATGCTTTAATTCATTTTCTTAAAAACTGCAACTAATGTGTATTTTCAGTTAATTTAATTTAATTAGTTCTAGTTTAATAGATTCCAATAAAAAAAAAAAAATTAAATATAATACAAATAAAAAAAATAATAATATCAATATGTTTAGAAGAATATAATGATATAATGTTGATATGAATATAAATTGTGAAAACATGTTTTTGTCCAATGATACCAAAAGCAGGTATCCCGATTGAGTTTGTCCCCAAAATATTGAGGAATAATAGAATATACTCATATATAGTGCTAATTATATATATAAATAAACACACGCGTTTATAAATACCAACAAGGAAAGGTTATTCTTGTCTTTTCATTTTCATGCCTCAAAAGAACCATATATAGGTATAAAAATGCAGCGCTGTTAGTTGATGTGGCTAAGTGTGCGTACAAACAGATCATTGCGATTGAGAAAAACAGAGGTGGACACCTATTTTGTTTATCTTATAATCAGCAACGTTGGATGGAAACATCGCCATCTTTTTCGTATATATGTGCTTATTGATATCAATTATTTTCCCAGAACTGAATAAAACATGTGAGAGATGATGTATATTTCAACAATATGCTGGCTTTTTAATTGTTACGATATTCAAAGATCAACTAGATCTATGTAAATCTGTGTAAATCTTATGCAATCAGCAAAAAAAAATCGTATTACAGATAAAATATAAGAATTTTCTAAAAAGGCTTAAAAAACTAAGATTATCAAACATGTAATAAAACGAAAAAAATTATATTTAACACTGAGTTTTCTAAAAAGGCATTTATTATATACGATTTATATTCATATTCATATTTACTCGCGTAAACTAAATGTTAGTATATGGACTAGGAAATCTGAGAAATATTTTTTACAATTATGTATGCACAACTTTTATAGTAAATCCAATAGTAACTATGTTTGTATGCGATTTTGACTCTGTATACATAAATATTTTCTATAATATATATGTGCAATATATCTATATTTTTGCATTATTTTACAATCTATCTACAGGCTGTTCTTTAATATTTTAATGCAATGACGGAACAAGCAGTGACAGTATGATATCTAATATTTGACCGCTTAAACTTAAAATTATCAAAGAATTTTATTTATGCGATATTTCTGAAAAAAAATTAAAACTTCAAAAGATATATATGATTTGTAAACAGGTAGTCTAGTAGTGAAGTAAAGCATTCTTGTTTTCTTAAGTAAAATAAAAAAACAATATCAAGTTTTTGTTTTTTAAATGTTGTATATAAGTTGTTTATGTCTGCCTGAATTTGAAATAACAATAATTTATGAGACATTTTCTGTATGAATTATATTTGCAAACAAAAATGTATACATATTGTAAATATATATTTTTTATTATGCACGTTATTATGAATAAATAAAAATATAGATACTCAATAATATTTTTAGACGTATTCATTATTTGTATTTCAATGTATGTACAATATTTTAAAAATCCAAAAAAACACTTCTAAAAAGATTAAATTTGCATTTGTAGTTTACTTCTTAAAACTTAATTTTATTTTTAGAATGGGAGTTTCTAAATGAATTATGTCAAAAGTTCCTTCTACCTTAAGATATTCTAATAAACTAAAAATACATAAAGTCATGGAGCGTTTCTTTTACGCGTATATGGATAAATAATTCGGTAGAAAACAAGACTGGGATTGTTAATGCAATATGTTGAAGTAATCTAGTCATAAATTGCGAAGAACTCATATAATAAATCAATTCGGTTTCGGTGTCAAATCTCAGGGGAGTTGCATTTTTTAGGTTTATTTAGATATCAATAAATCTCAGCGCATAATATAATGCATCAAATATTATTAGCAAAACTATTCTTTTGAATTCTTACTCATCATATTATAGATATAGCTTATTGAGTTTAAAAGCAATATCTACGTATGATTTTTTAAATAAATGGATTTATACATTCTGTTACACATAATTATTTATAATTATCAAACTTCTACACGTTTCTGCAAAAAATGAGAGTAACCTTTTATTTAATATTTATCGCATCTAAAATGCAAGCGAAACAGTATAAAAAACTCCAAATCTATCATAAATTATACATAACACTAAACCAACTATATTTATAGTTTCTTATAGTTATATAGTTATAATAATTAAATAAATTTGCAGATATTTAGAAACGTACATTTAATAGTTTTTACTCTTTAAAATACTTTTTTAGATGTAACTATTTATCATTTGCTTATGTTGATTCATCATGCAAAATTAAGTCCATAATATTGTATATACTGCTCAATACACCATTATGTACAATGTCTACGCATTGAAAAAACAATATTAAATTCAAATATTTTCAATAAAATGCATTTACCGCAATTTTAAAATTTAATTGGCATTCATAACAATTGGAAGAAAAAACATAGTGCTTCTTATTTGATAGTTTTATGTTTTTGTGAGACCATATAATTGAACATAAAATGTAGGAATATCTGCAATTTTTACAAGTCCATATTTTGAAAATTAATTAAGTTTACTTTCAAATGATACAAAGAATTAAAATAAAGTGTATTTTAATAACATAATTAGCAAAAATAACTATTTGTATTATAAATGAAATAAATGACATAACACATTTCAATTTTAAGTAAATATACGATTTTTACCTTTGTATATAAATATAAACTTTTTAAAACAGTGATATTAAATATTATTTTATCTGTTTACATTTGTAGTTGATAAGATAAGCATTTTTTGATAATTTTGATATTTTATTGTCTCGCTATTAAATGTTTAAATTATAACTCATTTAAAGTGTATCGAAACCTCTCAGTTATGTTCTTCAATCATAAACCATTAGAACTATAGTATAAATTAATACTGTATGTAGGTATATGATATTAAATTCTTATGATATTATATTATATAAATATATATTGGCACATATATAATAATAAATAGTAATAAGTATGACAACGAATAATAATAATGAAGATTAGTAATCTTACCGAATCAAAAGTAATCTCGTCTTTATCTTTCAAGCTTAATCAACAAAATAATAAGTATTACAAATAATGAAACTAACAGATCAAATACGTTCTCCTGGTAATCTATCACTGTTTTATTCGGAAATGCTATATACTTATATTTTTACTAAAAAACCATCCTACAAAGATAAAGAAGAACATTGAAGTAAAACAACTCAGATATATTTTAAGGAAGAAACCAAAGAGATAACATTTTGAGGGTTTGTATTACTATTATTTTGAATATATTTTATGTAAACTAAGATACGTATTGGTAGATAACTTATGTTATAACATTAAAGTTATTGTAAGAAAACATAGAGACATGATCAAGAACTGTTCTCCATATAAATAAAAGTTCGGCGTTAGTGTGGAGTGTTGGGACGTGGGTTGTGCGTAAACTTAACCTAAAAGGGTATTGGAGTATTATAAAATCATTGATTATTAATACCGTAAGCTACAAACGGATTTAGATGTAATCTTATTTCATATACATAAATATATAATGACTGATATTTGAACTAAGCAAATCTGTATAAAAAAGTTTATTATTAATATTTCATAATACGAACTCACCCTTCAATGAATTATAGTAGTGATCTATTATTAAATTGTATCATATATATTTGATTAAAAACTTAAAGGCACAATATATGTATATTCATTTTCATTACATTAATCCAAGTTATAACGAGTATTCTCTATACATTATTCTTGTTAAAATTGGTTTTATCATTAACCAAACGTTTAGTTTTATCTATAACTACACCGAAATTGTGTAATAGTATTATTATTACATACATATGTATATTACAATTATACTAATTATACTAATTATACAATAGCATATTTTCTTCTTATTTCTAATGTTTTTTATGAATTAATAAAAGTCCAATGTTATAATGTGACATTAAATTAAGCTGTACATTTTTAAATTATAATCTAAAACTATCGTATAAATACTTAAAATATTTATTTTAAATTTATTATTTTACATTTAGTTTTAAATGTAAGGATATGTCTAATTTATACTGAAGCTTATATTTATTTAATTGCGTATATTTAATAATATACAGTAAGTTTATTTTTCTATTTTCGTTTCGTAAATTTCAGTTTAATTATAGGAAGACATTCTCGAAATTAATTTAATTTAACATGTAAAGGATAAGATATATATGTATGCTGTCGAACTACTAATAAACATATGCCATACTAAATCGATTATACCATGTATCGAACCATGACATGCCTAATGAAATTGTATAAGAAAATTAATTGAAAACACCCATTTCATATAATAAGTTACTAATTCAATTGTGAAATGATCGAGACATTTCAAGCTTTTATTTTGGCTTTTATGATTCAAATATGATTATCTTATCATAAAAGAATTCCAACACATTTTTCATATGATAAAAATAGAATATCATTTAATAAGTTATTTACAAAAACTGATCGAAATATCTGTTGCTTTCTCATTAAAGCATATATATATAAATAAATATTAATGTGTAAAGTACTATTTTTATTGCATATACAAAGTTCACTTCTTTAATATAGTACTAACTATGATATTATTGATCTAGTAATATAATGGGACAGCTCTAGCTCAATTGAGACGTACTCAATTAATTGCAAGAATATTTTGACTAAAATATGATCTCTCATACCCGGTGATAAAGAGCTTAATAGAATGTAAACGAAATTAACTTGGACAAACAAAATACATCCCAAAACCCTAATATTTTAGAAAAACCAAAAGTAGTGAATAGCATAATAGGAACTAAGATACGTAATATTTCTCAGCTTACGTATATGCGCCTCAAATTCCGAGATTCTGAGATCAACGAGGGCCGGTGGTAGTGGAGCTAGCTCATCAGGTCTGGTCTGTTGGAGAGAGTCAACAGCCAACTGGTGTGTCGAGGACGCGACTGGCCTTACACCGTCACCACTAACAACACTTCTGGCAACAGTTGCCACTGACTTTGCAGACGCCGATTCCAATCCTCCCGATGTCGCCACCACCGGCTGTTTTTCCTTTACTTCCATCTCCCAAGAACTGTTCTCCGCCTGGTTGCTGACAGACATCGGAACTGCCTCAATTTGGCCGGAAGATACTGTCATTGTGACAACCACCGACGAGTCTTTTCAATTTTCCTCTCTCCTTTTCCCGTTTTACCCCGTGTACTCTATGTCGGATGAATTTAAATTACTACAGACTGAACGCGCGATCGTTCTTTGGTAAGTAACGATGCTTACCACTTGATCACGAACCAGATAACTTAAGTGAGGCAAGCTAGAGAGGAGAATAGAAAGATCGTAGCTGCTGTAAAGGTAAACTATTGTCCTGCGCGTAATATCGTTAACAATAAAACAAGGATTGAATAAACTGATACTTGAAAGACTGGACGAGTCGCCCCTTGCCTTCAATACGTTGGCACCGTGAGGTTTGTAATTATAATCTTCACTGAAGACAAAGGTTAACTTTTACCTGTGACTTCTGGGTGTTTCTTTCAAACAACAAAAACATAATTAAAGATAATTTTGTGTAGAAATAGCGCAAAGAAAGTAGTATATGGGTCAAAGAGCCGAAATATATTGTCGAATAGGAGGAATTAACACCGTATGTTTCTTCGGTTGCAAAAGACAAAAGGACTCTCTTGACATTACTCAAATCTTTTTTCCCCAACGGAAGGGAGGGGCGGTGACTTGGATGGAAAAAAGGTAGGACGGGAGATAGAAGGCAAGGTTTGAGAGAGTTACCCCGCTGTTTAGAATGAGCGGAGATTGGGTTTCGAAAAACGACGCGAACTCATTTGATAGGACGATGAGAATTGTATATTATCTTAAGGACTCACTATACTATGAGATTTCATGCAGGAAAATTGTAAAAGACGAGAGAGACGAGTTACAAAATATATCATTGTGTTAACGACTCATAGTATCCTCTGAAGTCTGCCGTGTTTCTTTTAAGCACTATATATATGTTTGGTCAATCTTCCGAGTAATATATTGTAAATGTTGTTTGTATCTAGTCAACCCGGAATATGGTCCTTTAACTGGAATGGAAGCTGCATGTACTTATCCCATTCAAAATCTCAAATTACCATCCTATACTTATATTTGTCTCAGACAGCTTAATTTCATATATATATATAAATGTACACATACTTAAAAAATATTGTATATCTAGAACATAAATAACATATTTTATTTTTAGTTTATTTTTTATATTCGACTGTTAATAATTAATAATGTGTGATAATTAACATAAGTTAAAATTCATATTTTTCTAAATCTTTTAAGTATTGTATGTAATACCAATACTAATATTAACACACTTATGTATTTAACAATTATAATAATATGTAAACACAATAAAATATATAATTTTAGTGTCCCAGTATTGATTGATGTTATTAAATAAATACATATTGTATTATGTAAGGATATTCTTGGAGATGTATTTTATTAGTCTTTAACGAGTAATATATTTTTTCTCGCATAAATAATATAAAAGTTATATATTTAATTCAATTTTATGTGACAAAACATTCTGAATTATATAAATATTTTATATTAAGAAATTAATGCTAATTCGATTGTACCCGGGCACAATTATTTTAACTTTTACATGAATAGCTCTATGAATATTGTTATTAAATCATCGATCCGACCATAATAGTCATAATTCACAATAACATAATAAATATATGTTATATAACCTACATATATGTTTTGATATTTAATCGAATAACCTTAGTAACATATTTAGAGTTACTATACACTATATAATGTTTGCTTATATAAAGAAAGTAACTTTTTATCTATTTGGAAATTGGTATATGTAGCTAGTTAAAATTAGCTTTATTCATTTTGGTTTAAGAAATGTAGATAATAAGATACATATTTATGTACTAATTGTTTGACAGAAGTTTTTCCCGTAGTTTATATCCTTTTTATTATAAATTTATATCTTAATTAAGCATTTAAATTTTATTGTCTATTCTAGCTTTATAGTACAATCAAAAACAGCAAATATTGAATTTTTTTTTTTTAAATAGCCCATTATTTATATAACTAATTAATTAAAAATACCAAAATATTACAACATAATAAACATTAAATATAATTATCTTAATATATTCTGTAATAGCTCCCATGATAATAAATTATGAAATATTAACATTGTTTAGACATATCTAAAAATATTCTTGATGCTTTTTACTGCCACATACTTTTTTGTGTTATACTTTGTTAGTCTACAGTTAAACTTTTCCTCATATTCGTCACATAAAGACAAATTTATTTCAATAAAATATTACATTTCCAAATGAATGCCATTTTTGTCAATTTTTGGTTGTTTTTTAATATTTTGAGAATTGTTTACTTTTATTCATCAAAGGTAATACACACTATTAGTGATGTACATATTAATATTCTAATAATATTTTTTATTTAAATGTATTTACATAAATTCCAAATATATAAAAAATGCATACTTGTTATAATATTTCCAGTAGAAAAAATGTGTTGGAGTGTTATATGAGATAAATACTTTTTTTTTATAAAATATTCATCAAACGATTAAATAGCTGAACTAAAGTTCATTTTAAGTTAAACAACAATTAAATATTTCAATTTCACAAATAATATTAAATCCATATATTCATTATTTTTTAATTCAATTTTAAATTCTCAAATTCTGAAATAAATACATTTAATTTAAAATCAACGTTTTGTTTGATTAATAGTCTTGTAATCTTTATATTAAAAAAATGGAAATTAATGTTTTTATTTTAAGCGAAAAACACATATTTAAACAGTAGCTCTGTAGGTATACATACATTAATAAATGTTTAATGTAGAGCAGATTTCAGTTACGATATCTAAATATAGCGCCTGGTAATGCTATACATATTTAAGTTAAAGAAACAAAAAGAAAGCCAATTTCTTGTGATTGAAAAAATAATATATATATCAAAATTACAACCTAATTAATCTAAATAAAATGACAAAATAATTCAAAAATTTGATTTTACGTATAAACATAATATGTCTAATTTCACATATATAATTTTCGTATGAAAACAGTATTTAAAAAAGTAATCTAAATCAAAGAAAGAATATAAAACACAACCTCTTCGCTTGCATGGAAATTTTGAATAAACAGGCTAACTCCCGACTCGGTTGGGGATAACATTTGGATTTCGATTGTCAACAGTCAATTCCCAAAGGTTTCAAATATTATAACCATTGACCGCATTAGATTAAGGCGATTGAGGCAATTTTAGTCGCGGCTTGAGTAAAACAGCCCTTTTCAGTTTAAACCAGGAAATATAAATTATCTCTTAATATTAAACTAGGAGCTGATGTCGAAAATAAGAAAATTGGCCAAAAAATTAGTTATAAATACCCGAGAGACTCAATAAATAAACAGCGTGTAATTCAGTAATTATAATATTCATTTATGACATAAGACTAGCGGTAGAGTAAAGCGTCACGATAAACAAGCCCAGAGGTTTGGACCACTTAAGATTACTGATTGATGACGGCTGTAATTTTAATATTAGAGAACAGATTGAGCGTTCAAAAATACAAATCTATGTATCCATTAAAGTGGAAAGCATTCAAAACTTACCTTTTAAAATAAATGTGATTTTGTTTTAGTTTTTATTATCTGAGTTAAAGTTTTTATAGAAATGCATTAGGGTTATTTTTTATTAATAACATTGACGAATTTGGGACGGAAAGTTTTTCATTAAATAAATTCATTTATTACATATAATCCACAAAACATCATGCATAAATCACATTAATATCTTTTGTGATATAATAAAGCTAGTAAAAATAAATTAATACGTTGGATAAATCATTGGCAACACTTGATAGATAAAAATATATTTATTTGAAGATATAATATATAATTAAATATAAAACATGTACTCGTAAAATATTAATTTAATACGATTTCAACATTGGTTTATAAATGTAAAATATAAGTCGCACATCTATTAAGCTCATAACATACATTATATATATAGCTTTGAAATCAATATAATTACTTTCTATGAAGATTCATTTACTTACAATTTTAAAAAATATAGTGTTAATATAACTTTTATTTAATCGTTTAATTTTGTACAATATTAAACATATTCCAATACGTATTATTGTGAAAGAAAGCGCAAATATAATTAATATAAACAAAAGCAAAATGTATACTGACTATTATACGTAGTTAATTATTTTCGTTAAGTAGTCAATCTGATGTGTATATTATCTGATTTGTATATTAATTGAATTAATTCATAATTTAAGTAATATAATAATCTGCTATTATTTCTATATATTACAGTTCTTAATGTCTAATGTATCAACGAATTACACACTGGAAACATATAAACTTTATATTATTTAGGATTGTTTCACAATGCATAAAACGTGTGCCATACTGCTATACTGTCTTATGTTGAGCATGATATAAATAATATGCTACATGTTCTAGATATTATACAATTTGCAACATAAATTATTGCGCATATTTACGTGATTGTTTCAATTTAAAAAATTACAATTAAATACCTGTATGTATTATATATTCTTCTATTCTACTAAATTCCAAATTCTAACCGCAATTTCTCATTTACAGTTTCCACTCTATAATAAATTACGCAAATATTTTTTAACTTCGAAATCATCCACATATCACTATAAGCGGATTAAACTATAAACTGATGCAGTTACTTACCGTGATAAAATGGAATGTCTGATAGAATTTCATGATTAGGCATCATTATAAAACAAGGCACAGGGAACACAAGTAGCACATGAAATGCTCGGAAACCCTAGAAAATACTCATAGATTAGGACGTGAAGGTACTTCAGAAGGATATGACATATTAAGGCCAGTGTTTTATATATATATATATATACAATCTGTACGTAGAGTTTGCATGTGGTGGATAACAAAGTAATTATAAACAAAAGGAAAGTTTATTTATTTTGCAGGACTTGGGAACGATAAACATGACTAGATGATAAGTAATATACATGATCTTCCTCATGAAGCAGGTACTTCTAACTTGATAAATAAAATTTTTACTATCAGGTGTACATTTTGTAGATATCACATACCGAAAGATTGCACTCTATGCTTGCATAGATCAATATGCCAATATGCGCATTATGTGGTAGAAGCCATACTAAATATATTATAATAAAATATATTATTCTTTTAGTACATTAATTAATTAAAAGTATATTATAAAATATATAAAAAATTATCTTTTAACATTATTCAACATGATATACATATACTAATTATTTAATTAATTAATGTATAGTTTTAAACAAATTAATTTTTGATAAATTACAAAATGTTAAATGTTCTGTCAGATGCGTATTATTCAGAAACAAATTAGTTGGTCAATTTCTGTTGAAGTAAGCGGAAAATTTTAATTTATTTCTCAAATATTGTTTGCGTAGTAATTTTAATTATAATATTTAAAGCAATTATCAGTCAACGATCAACAAAGGTTTATTTGTTATATTAAAAAGGCAAAAATAAATATGTAATACTGTAAATTATATGTTTATATTATAAAATGATAAAAAAAATTATAAAATGTAATCCATTAAAAAATAAGTTCAATGAATCTTTAATAAATTAAATGTATACTAAACCGGAGAGTTCATGAAAAATACTTGGATCAGACATAAATAATAAAGTTAAAAACAAATTGTGGATGAAATTGGAACTCATATAAAGTTTTCAAACTGTTTTGTTAACGAGTATTTCTGAATAATAAGATCTGTTAGATAAATTATTTAGAACAAAATTGTATTTTTACATTGTATATATTTTAGCTCATCAGTGATATACATATGTATATAAGTTCATTGATTTATCAATTCCCAGTCAGTGTCATAGTAATTTATATGGACGACATGTACAACAACCTTCAAGTAATACACACAATTGCTTTTAATAGTGACTATTTTTAAATTATAAACATATAAGCAGTCGTCAAGCAAGCATAGAATATATTACCTGGATTGTGTAATGAATACATAGAGGAACAACAAATTATTTAAATAATATTCCTTTTCACCACCAGTAATCCCAGGTGTAAATATATCATTCTATAGTTGAAATTCATAAGATCCATAAGCTAACACTATTTACTTTTAGATGCTTATGTCACTGATCTTCGAATAAAAAATATTTTTATAACTAAAAAAGTACTTTTTTATGTTTATTAAATCTTAGTAATTCAAAGAATAATCTTTTTAACTACAAGTCTTAAAGATTATTGAAGGACCATTGAAATACCTGTTTACTGACAATAATGTGTGTTACATACTAAGTGTGCTCTAATAGATAAATGATGGTGGTCGCTCTTAATGGTATTTTATTGGAACATATTAGAACTAATACAGTCAGGGGCAGGGGCGGCCATGCTCGGTCAAGGCCAGGCTCCCACAAAAAGTATTAATTTTATTCAAAAAAATTGATTTAATGAATCCTTTACAGCTGCTTGAACTCACAAATGAGCGCCAAACAAGGAAGATAATCGACACCATCACATCGACTCTTTTGCAATCGTGTCCAGTACTATTCCTAAATGTACAAAGATCTTGCCTCTACCCCTGCTTATTTCAATTACTTCTGCTAAATGTGGAACATGCAAATTCGGCGCTGAAGTAAACCAAACATTTATTTTGTAGCACACTGGATGATGACCGATTTAACAATTTGGTGATAATGTTTGTGCAAAAAGACGTCGTTATCGATGTAGATAAAATTATAATCATGCTGTTTACTATGAAGCACCCTCAAACAATGTTGCATATTAACCCTATCCATACGGTGGAGGGAGGGGGTAGTATTTTGATTTGATTTTAAAGGGAATAAATGAAGCATTATAGTCTTTACTGACTTTGACCAAAAATATAGTTTAACATCTTTAGCTTTATTGTATATTCATTCCAAAGAGGTGATCATGTGATCATGCCCTGAAAATACACCTCATTTGTTGAAATTGAGTTAAACATACTTTTTTTTAAAAAGGTAAGTTCTTTTTCAAAATCAATAAGATTTTAATTTTGGTACTTTTTAATGTCAAATAATCAATCATGTCTTCGATCTCATCAAAATAAATAAGATTGCTTGCAGAAAATTTGAAAACATATTTCTTCAAAATGGAATTAATTTAAATGTATATATATTACCAGTTTGTATAAATACATTTCCATTTAATTACATTCGAAGTTTCAAAATTCTATTTTATTAGATAGTTTAAAAATTATAGGGGAGCCTAATGAGTTACCCCCGGGATATGGAAGCGCAAAAATTCTTGTATGCAAGGGTTAATCCTTTATCTGGCGGATTCTTTGTTCCTACTTCTTTAGTTTTATATCAGCGAAAAATATAACCTTCTCTGTAACATAAGTCATTTTTAACGAGTCGTGATGTAATGATAAAACATCACTAATGTCTGATACGCAGTGTTTGCTATCGTAAGTGTTGGTGCAACAACGTAGCCCTCTCAAAATCAAATTACCGAATCGGCCCTTTGACACTTTTCATATTAGTTTTCTTTAATAGATTACTATATATTTTATACAGTATTTTATATTTATATTTTACTCCAATATATAAACACAGTTAAAAATACAAATAATAGCATATGCAAGCTTCTACAATATAGTATTTCATTTTTGTATTTTGTAAGAGTAAAGCAAACGTATATATCTGCGATTTCTATATACTTGATTACCTTTTAAAGAAAGAAACGTATCTAAAATTAGTATCTTGTGATTTTTATATGTATAGTAGACTAGTAGAGCAGTTTATAACTTGTTAATTGTTAATTGATATCTAAAGCAGGAACTTGTGAAAACTTTGATAAATATCAAAGTTTTGTTAAACATTTTAAGGAGTGTAATTATACATGTAAGCTTACAAAGAGGATATTTAAATAATAAAATGTCATATATATACATAGTTATTTTGACTAAAATTATCTCGTATATAAACGATGTTATTTCAGCTCATTTTACGTTTATGAAAGTATTTATTAAAAGTATATTTATCAATTTTAACTGTTGTTATATTCGGATGATATTATAAAAATACAGGATGATAAATTCCAAAAAATTATTCTATGATAATATTTTTAATTTGAAGTTAACAACTAATTATCGTCTAACCAAACTTGCTTAACATGAAACATACTAATAGAAAGAAAAAAAAACACTCAAACAGAAGATAAATGTAATAAATATTCATCTAACAAAACTTGCTTAACACAAAACGTATAAATAGATAAAAATAAATATTCAATTGAACGATGAATCCGTCTGTAGAATGCACGACCAACGATATGATTCAATCGAAAGATGAATCTGACCCTGAAATTTCGTTTAATCTTTATTTCGTTTTTTGCTTTCTTTCTAGGACTGCAGATATTGTAATATTGTAACCGACTTTACACCAGCAAAAGAACCAATTCCCCTCAAAGATTCAGCATTTGGCATAGCAAACAATCTTTGAAATATAAGTATTTCTTTCTTTCTCTATGAAAACTTCAATTCTCTTAATTCTCCGGCGCCTGACTCTAGGACAATCGTTCGTTCTTGTTCTTCTCAATAGCCCATTTATGGCACAGTTTCAACACATAGATAACCTTTCTTGTAAAAGTGAGTGCTACATTTTGTTACTGTAAGTATCCTCATTGCCTCTCGTTTTTCATCTTGAATTTTCATTCCTCGTCTTCACTCAGTCTCCAGCATCAACGTCAAACATCCAATATCTTCTGATAATTCTTCCATATTCCAAAATCATATGTACTTGCTTCACACTACACAAACCAGAATTTAAGCTAAGATAATCCGAATATTATTCTAATCATCCAGGTAAAACAACAGAAAATTTGATAAATCATAGAGCAGAACTCGCAGCTAGCTATTCTTGATCAGCGCCTCGAACTTCGTGCTCACCTCGACTGTTAATCAAGTATAGCATACGCGTCTCGTCTGATCTCAAAGATAAGTTTAGCTATATTTGAAGCGCATCAGTGACAGTCAGAGTATCAAACTGGTGTCCTCACGATTACAGTGCGAACACTATAATCGCTTGACCACCGGAGCTCGGTCGATTGGCAAGGAAAACTATAAGTATTTAGCCGATTATTTGATCTTTGTGATCTTACTCATTAAGGAGAAACATGATGTCATGTCTAAACATCACTTTTTATTAAATATATAAAAGTAATTTAATATTATCAGTAGAATTCTCTAAATTATATTCTTAGATGTCATTAGTTGTAGAATTGTATAATTGAAACATCTTAAATATATATTTATAGATATATAGATATATGTATATTTAGATATGTACTCGAATATAGAAAGTTTTTCTAATTATATCTAAACGTATATGCAAAACGTATTTAATAACTTTAAAAAAATGTGAGCAATGATTTAATATTATTTTTTACGCTAACTTTATTTTATGTAATATAATACAACATATAGGTTTTCAGTTAAAATAACAATACGATAAATGATTTTGGAAAAAATCTTATTTAATTCATATAATAAGAAAAAACCTATTTTTGTATAAATACAATTTTAATGAAAATATTTAAATTTAATCATTATAGAATATATTAATATAGTCATTTATACGTTCTTCTGTAAATATATAAATTTTAATATAATGATTAAATAGAAACAAATTTTACAATAAATAATTTAGTATGTATTTAACTAATTGTATTTTTTACTTATACAATTTATAATTAAAGTTATAATAGTTTTTCTTTAAAATATAAAAATGAATGATTACAATTGAATATTATCTTATTAATATTACTTTACACTTGATCTTAGTATTTTGTAAAAATCTTGGTAACATTGCTCTATATATTTGAGGAATTTTTAAATGTTGTTAATATTTGTTTTAAATCTTATTTTTGGGTTACATAAAAATATAAATAATAAAAAAACTGACCTTATTTGAAAATATCTTCCGACACTTCAGAAATTAGTAATTCCAAATGTTTTAGACTTCAGGTATTTGAACGCTTCGTATCTAACAATAGGGCGATTTTTTGTCAGAAATTAATTTATTTTAAATACAATATTCACACTTGATAATTTGTGCAAAAAATGTTCCAGAAAGATTTATATCACCTATCATGTCTAGATGCAATGTTTGTCAACAAGCTTTCATTCTGTGCATCACTCACTGCCAGAATAACATAGTGTACCAAAGAGGAGGCTAGCAAAATATATAACTTGGGGTTAAAGAGCACAAAATTAAATCAACCAACAGTCAAAGATATCTGTGTATATTTTTTATTTTTCTAAGGTTAGCGCGGTGCGAGGAAGATTTGGTCTGTCTGTTATGTTCATAAGTATACAGTTATCTGATAGATTAAGCCTATTAAATTGGGTTCTAGCCTTCAACTTGGACTTTCTGTTTACATATTTGCACATACACCCATGTGTACATTCGATCTGCATGTGTCCATGTTCCGCACATTGTGCAGAAGTAGACGCGAGGAAGGGAGGAGGGAACGAGAAGGGGGTGAGGGGTGGTTGTGGCGGTGGCGGTGGAGGCCAAGTGACCAATTATCCCGAGCGGTGTGGATTTTCCGGTGAAATGGGTTCGGTGATCTAACTGATTGCCCGCTAGTTGGCCTGAAATCGGCAAAATGGCAGAGACTTAAGCGTGAGTCAAATAGAATGTTTTCGTGTAGAAAGAAATTGAATTTATTAAAATGAAATTATTGTTCAAATGACATAGTGTATAAGACTCTGCCTGGATAGAGTGTTAAAATGCTATATATGTAATATGAAATTTCTCGTATAACCAAATGTCTCAAATACTACACTATAAATGTGTTTGAATTATTTACTAAACTAGACCTCAACCTCCTCGAAACAATGATATATTATGATCTATGAATTACTTTAACCTAACTCATTATTCAAGAGTAATAAAAATGTTATTTGTGTAATTTTGTATACTTTTAATTATAAAAAAATTAAGAAAACTAGTTTTACTGATGTTATACCTTAAATTATTTGAAAATATATTTTTGTAACATATTATAACCTACATTTTGAAATATGTAGTTAATTGTTGAATATAATTAAATATTATATTTAACAAGTGATATTTAACCAAAATAGATTTAATGACTCAGATAACACGCATACATTTCCCGAAGATCAATTGATCGACTGAATTATTATGATTAAAGAATTTTGCCAATCGCTGCATTTGTGCGATGTTCTCTGTTTGGAGCTCAATGAACGGTTATAGTGTTCCCATTGTAATCGCGAGGACCCCGGTTCGAAGCTCTGCATTTCACTGATGAGCTCAAGAAGAGTGATTTAGTGAACCACATACCTACTCAATGCCATTTGGGTATGTGGTAATTAGAAAAAGTATTTAATTACAATTGAATGTTTTATTATAATGCCAAAGTAATACAAATATTGTACTAGTTATGTTTGTTTTGACTTTTGTCATGAATAGTTATTTGTGTTTATTCTTGTTAATTGATATAGATCAATTAATTTTTTTATGTTATCCAAAAATGTTTAGTTGAAATGTACTTAAATCTTTATAATGAATTCAGTAATAAATTTATATTTCTTTAAAAGCTAGTAAAATTTCCTTTCGCTGAATTCTTTAAAATTCAAAATATTATCAGTGCATATTTCTTGTAAGTCGCATGGATGAGGCTTCAATCAGTCCTTGACCCCTTATATGAAAGTAATACCATACTAATACAATCTGTCATTTTATAAACAGTAAAAATATTAAAGATGTTAAAACAAATTCAACTAAATATCTTCACAGATATCTTCATAATTGAAATATAGAAAAACTAAGTTAAAATACTGATAAAAACATGGCAGAAAAGTAAATGATTCTTAAAATTCCAAAAAGTGTCATATTTGCAAAACTGAGATTTGATCAGATGTAAAAATGTGATCATGATTAAAAACAATATGTTGTGAGTTTGTAAAGTTGATATTGAAATTTTGCTTGAAATGAATTACTCTGTTTTTTTAGTACACTTTGTATCCTTTTAGAGTAAAATTTACTTATCTGCCATGTTCCTAGCAACATTTAAATGACTTTTTTAAACTTGAATTATGAAGGTATTCGTGAAGATATCGACGTTTTATTGGTCTATTGATATTTTTTATAAATTTCATAAAAGATTTAGAATTATGATATTGAAAAATGTGTATTATGACCACATATGGATATCATAAATAGAATGTTCTTTATCTCTCGAAATTATAATAAAATGTCACATCTTTATTTAACACAAAACGCAGTATTAGTTTTTGCAGTAACTTATATTTGGAGAAGAGTTTTAGAAACAACTTGGTTGAATATTTAATATTATACATTATTGGAAGAAAATAATGTATATATTGAATTATTATTTTTCTCTTATCTAATTTAATTTATTATTTCTTATCACATTTAATTTATTATTTATTATCACATTTAATTTATTTTTCTTTTAAAATGTCGAATTGTAGGTGCCTAAATGCAACATTTCAAATATTCCTTCACCAATAATATGTAACTGTTAAACTATATGTATAAGTACATGTTATATAGGTATTTATACACCCCAACGTATTTTTAGATTATTTAAAAGCTGTTAATTTCAATTAATTTAGGTGGATTATGATATATTGATATTTGTAATTTTGTTTCTGGGTTATATAAATATTACACAGATCATATATATGTATATATACATTTAAACCTTTTTTAAATAATATACGCTAATTAAAAAATATATTTTCATCAAAATGCACGCAATTTAGAATCAAAATGAATAATATTACTAGCATCATGCACAATAGAAATTGGAAACTATATCTTGGAAGGTTGAGTTCTATCAAGTTAACACATTTTTTGTTGTGATAGTTAATATATGGTCGATTTGAACGCTAGCCTATTCGCTATAACCAGACATTGCAGGATTGATCAATATACTTAATATTTTGTCTGCCACAACTGATAATAAACAAAAATATATTAATTATAGTCCAAATTTGAATCAATTAAGTAAATAAGTGTTAATTATATTATTAAAAGGAACTACTTAACTCAATATACTGTATTCATCATGTTAATTTATGATTTAATTCTTTGTTTTGTTCAATCGTGTCTATGTATATACATACTAAATATATGAAAATTAAATTGCAACGTTCAATACATTATATATTTAAGAATTAATGTGTATCTTACTAGTATATTTAATTTACTATAAGTATAAGTATTCCTTTATTTTATCTTAAATTTCCTTTACTGAACTTCAGAATATGACACTTAAAAGAACATGATCAATTTATCAAAAATAGATATGGAATTTTTACAAAAATAGATGTGTATGTTTACAAAAATATATTCAAGTTATGTAATTTCTGTTATTTGAGTATGTTTAGAAAAAAGTTATGCGTTACGTCAAATATTAAACAATATAATTTAAAATTTAAAAATAGGCATATTATAAAGTAGACTACTCATAGTACTGCAAGATTATACTTCGATAATTTATACACAACATTTTTATAATGCTTTAAACACTAATTTCAAACTGTAACAATATCTGTTTAGTTATATTTCATCCGAAAAACATTAATATGTATATAAACGAATCAATATATATAAAGATAATATTAGACTGAACGCAACGATGAATCAATCCTAATAATAGATAAAAGTGATACGAAATAAGCTTTATATAGAAACTAAAAAACAATCAACAATAAATTGTAATACATTTTAATTCACAACACGTTTCAAAATAACAATGTCCCCTCTTCGGGTACAAGGTTTCCTTAAGTTTTCATAGTCGTAGTACTAGGAAGGTTACTATATACAAGCCCAAGTCATTGCAATATCCTTAATTGACACTTCGTCAAAAGAAGTGTCAATTATGGATACTGCAGTGACTATGTATTATGCTAGTTTAATTGATCGGCCCGACAGGAAACTTTTACAGAAGATTACAACAACTAACCAACAACATGTGATCAGTAGGTTTTTGCCAATAACGACAAATATTGGGGAAAAGCTCAATGCGAGGAACCACAGATTCATCAGGCATGTGCTCACTGAAAACAAGAAAAGAGACTTTTTAATTAGAATGTTACATAAAGACTTTTTATATTATATTCCTAGTTCTATTCACATTGCTGCGTAGGTACTATTAATACCTATAGCGTCTGTCATAGCCATAGATATGGATTATATTTTGTTTATATCTCTGTTTAGCCCTCTAGAGTGAAAAAGAGGGCTATTTATATCTATGGTCATAGCCATGTATCTGTCTACCTTTTTGTAGCTTATATTTAAATATGACGCATTTACTATCGAACTCCTCTGTGTAATTGATCCATTGTAACTATCATCTTTTTTGTAATTCTTTGCATTTGTCAATTTATAATAATTGTTGTATTTATTGTTATTATTATTACAATAAATATGAAATTGGCGGGTAATATTACATAATATTATTTTGAATTACATAATAAATATTATTATCATTTTAATGATAATTACATATTATGTAATATTAAGTGCCAATTTCATATTTATTGTATACTAGATTGGGATAGTGTTGTCTTTATTATGAAATTGTTACCTTAACATGTAAATATAAAAATATTATCCTCAAATGTATGTTTTCACGAAAACAGTTTTTTTAAATTAGTGTCATTTCTGCTGGTATATTCCATTAATAAAATTAAAATTATCCATATATATATGTAGATACATAAATATATGTATGGGTTATATATATATTTCTGTTGATATTACCAACCTACCAAATTATAAAAGCGTTAATTAAATTATACAGGAAGTTGTCCTGTTTGTCAAAGTTACTTCTTGCATCAATATTTATAAACAGTTCGATTGTACATAACTTCTATGTACTTTCTATTTAATCTAAGGATGTAGAACATACTACTTCGACATAACACTTTCATATATAGTGTCGTGTAAGTCCGAGTCCGAGTTCGCGTTCGAGTTTTATTTTGAATGCACGCATGAGGATGGAAACACTGAACTATTGAATAATTTATACAACATTGAATAATTCGAATCACTTGCAGACAAATCCCTTATATAGGTAAGTGTAAGTACGTCTATTTCACAATCGTCAGATATGCAGACAAGCTAAGAGCTACAAGTATAGTGTGAAGGGCCGATGAGGGGGGGTGTTGAAAATCTACAGAAGTAATGGGAAATTGAAAAATGGATAAAATGCTCGTCGCGTGCATTCAGTTAATAAGCATCGATATATTCAAATGTACCCCAATTTCATTCCCATCAGACGACATCCATCCATTTTTGCAACTTTCTCAAGATTCAAATAAGGTGATGTATCCGTGTGTGTATCCAAACGCAGAACGGTTATTTCGTAGTGGGATGTAAAATGACAAAGAAAAACAGTGATAAAGGTAATAAAATAAATACATTGTTGGTCTTTCTCATATCTATGCTATGAGCTGATGTATGTATATACTATGAATGCCGAATTATGCCATCCAATGAGAATATATTGATCCTGAATAAAGCATATATGGATGGAATAATAATAATAAGTGAATAATCAAGAAAAACCATGATTTTTACCTATTGTGTAAAATCTACTCTTATGTAAACGTTCGATTTTAATTAACATATTTTACAGAATTTTCAATTCATAACAAATTTTCAATTCAACAATTTTTCCTTGCATTTAATTTACATAGTGAGGTTGTTAAATTTAATTTTATATGGATGAATTATATTGTGTACATTGTGTATTTTTCTTTTGCAGGCTGTCTCAAATTTGTACTGTGAATCTTTTGGTATAGTTATTTATTAACGTAAAGGACATTTGTTCTACAATATAGTATTTTAAAAATATTTCTGAAATAAAAAAAACTGTATTTTTCTATTCAATATAAGCTTTTTGTAATAAACAAATATTAATTTTTCAGAGGAATTTTCAAATACTTAAAATGACATACTTGTTAATTAATTAACGGAGAAAAAAGACTTTGGTTATTATTATAATTTTCCTGATATCTGACGTATATCTGTCAAATATGTAGACTATATAATTAAATTATACATTCAACATTATTTTAATTTTGGAAGACAACAAATTACAATATCAATATGATATTAAATATATAGACAAATCAGAGTAAAAATATATAATCAGGACACAACATTACGAGTATTGCATTTATATAGATAATACATAAATATACGTATTAGATAATACATAATATTCTAATATTAATCTACATAGAAATGTAATATTTAAGAAAAAACTAAGTAAATTTATTTTATATTTAATTGATTGACCTTTCTAAATTTTTCAGCGCATTTAGTGATGTTAAATTTATTTAAACAATGCAAACAATTTGACGTGTATAAATTGTATGTTAAAAATTATCATTTTATTATTATTATTATTATAACAAATTATTTGTTTGACCTTATTTTGCCAATTCTTTAAACGTGCATTAAATTATGTTTTTACTATTACTTAATTTTGCGAGTGCTTAATTATGTTGAACAATATAGCAAGTAAAACTTCTGATTAGAATTTATTTTTGAAGCATGTATTGGAAAAAATTGTTGATTACATAAAAGGGTGTTTTCAATCATTTTAAAGGAAAAAAACTCTTAAACTTAAATACTTAAGTTGAAATGTTTCTATTACTAAATATATAAACTTAGGTCTTCGATCACATCACCCGGCCATTAAAGATATCTTTCCATTACAACTAATATCACAATTGAGACAGGTCCAATTCGGATGCCGCCATATTACATATGTCGTAATTATTTTTCTAATAGGCAGAAAGACATCGATTTTCAAGAATCGTTGATTATTAATTTTGTATTCACGAAACCAGCAATAAATTGATAATTTTTCACTTATTCGCAATATACCGCATTCTATTTTATTATGTTTCCATTTTTTTTAGACATACCTATCTAAGCATCGCATAATATATTCCCTGATAAAGCATAAGTATTTCAACGTACATTAACACTTCTCAAATATGATTCATAATGACTAAGTTTTAAATTTGTTTTTAAATATTTCTTAATAGAAATAAACAGATTATTTCACTAAATAATGTGTTTAAAATATGAAATTAATAATTCATTTGGGAAAAAATTTCAAGCTGCTTACAAAGATTTCATCTCTTTCAAATAGTGCAATAATAAATTTATCACCATCTATAACAATCGATATACTAAATAGCTTCACTAAGTTATCAAGAGATTTGATGTGAATCTGTTGGCTAAGGGTCGATGTCTCTGTTGACACTCTCCTATCAAATATCAAGTTGGAACATATGGAACTGTTGCCAACTAGTGAAATAGAAAGACAACAACAATCAGCTGAGAAAACCTGAACGAAAACTTAATGGACATGATTGTCTGTTTTTGGAGGATAAAATTAATGTTCTATATATTTTCAGATCCAACTCAGAATTTAAAGGAAGATGAACAGTTTGATAACTTTGATAAGAATGATCGCAAATATTTTATAAAGTGATATTCTGGGTTATATTTAATTAGCAGATAATACATTTTTAAAATTTCTACATACTTGATTTTTACTTTTGCAAGTAATATTAATGTTGTACGAATCTATAATAAACGAAAACCAATACTAATTAAATACTCTAATATTTCACTTATTGTTTTATATTCAACTATCATGCATCTAATCAAAAGTAACGAAATGTATGTATACAACATCTAAATAATATGCAGGTACATTCCAAGTACTTTATAAACATATACAATTATTTATCTATTAACAGAAATATATTATATATATGTATATATAAATATATAAATATATCCGTATGTACATGTACATATTATACAAATAAATAAATATTGAAATAACTGTATAAATAAACAAAAATTTAATATCATATAATGTCATAATTTATTTAATATCAAAAATCCATGCGCATCAGTTAAGAAGTCAATTTTATTTCAATTTGCTTTGTTTTAACAGAGCTAATCCAGCATTTTCTGAGTGTGCACATTTTTAATAATATATAAAAGTAAATAATAAAGATAAATATTTCAATAACTTACATAACTAAATACTCACAAATACCGGTTAAAAATTTTCTTTAAATGCCTTGGGTACCGTTTCAAAAAGACATTTTAAAATGTGATCTTAAGTTATAATCTTAAGATAATTTAAGTTATAGCCTAATATTTTTTTTAAATGCGTTTCACAAAACTATAATTATATATAATTTTAAATAATTTTAAGATTGCATTAACTTTGTTTTAAATTTATTTTAATGTGACATTAATTTTAATTTTTAATTTTCGCAATTATTTTAGTTGTTTTCGTTTTTTTAAGATGGCAAAATGTAATGACACTTTTACATTTTTAATATACTTTTATTAATACCTATTACATTGTACAAAATATATACTTTAAAATACTGTATTTTTATATTTTTTAAATCTAAAACTATTGTATGTATTTCAAAATATCGGATTTTAGTAATTTTTTTTGTTAATTTCAATGAATATAATTGAATATGATACTTTTATAAAGATAATATGAGTTATCTTTATTATATAATGTTTTATAATATGTTATCTATTTATTAACATAAATGAAATCTGTTGATGGATAATATTAAAATAATATATAGTATCTAAAATTAACTGAATATTATATTTTTTAATATTTTGTTGAGATATAATTTACATATATAAAAAATATATTGAAACCAATATATTTATATGATATACATATTTTAATAAAAATTAATTGAAATATTTTATACTACTGACAGTAATTTCTAAAAAGTACCATTGTTGGTTAGATTTTAGTGATTCATTTCATATTGTTTTTAAAGTCAAGTATGCATGTCAATAAGAATAATGAATGATTTTCATAATTATTTTTGGGATTAGCATTATTTAACACAAACAATTATTTGAGTCTACTGTTAGAATTGAGGTAACTTATATGTCATTTTTAAATGTTAAGTATAATTGAGAATTCTTTTTTTATAAATATACATCAACTTATTATAAATATGACAAATTAATGTAAATAAAAATGTTAATAAATTTTGATGTAACTATTATTCTGCAAAAAATAATTCTAATATAGATATTATTTTTTAAAGCACCTTAAAAATACAAATATTAAATTATACTATATAGAAAGGGTGTGATGAGCCATTGTTCTAGTCAATAACCACTATCACTTAGCAGCCACCCATCTGAAATCACTTTGGTTTCGAACTGTTCATTTATAAGTGAATTATTCAGATAAATAAATCATGCGTACTGCCAGGCCATCTTGCAACAATGTTGGTAATTACATACTGACAGTCGCATATCACTTGCACACTGATGCTGTGTCGCCATTTACATGCTGATAGTGGCATATCCCTTGCACACTGATGCTGTGTTGCCATTTAAATACTGACAGTCGCATATCACTTGCACACTGATGCTGTGTCGCCATTTAAATACTGACAGTCGCATATCACTTGCACACTGATGCTGTGTCGCCATTTAAATACTGACAGTCGCATATCACTTGCACACTGATGCTGTGTCGCCATTTAAATACTGACAGTCGCATAT
>JAYRBW010102470.1:4949-19316 GCA_036023295.1 Invenusta paracnida
TAGGTCTATGAAATTAGCAAGAATTATTTGAAATATAATTTTTGTTTATATTTTGGATATTGGTGTATTGTTTTATTTTCCTACCCAGCAGATGTTTCAATCGCTCTACGAGATTCAACACTCAGATCTTCAGTTGAAAAGGTTGACAAGATCGAAATTTAAAGCGCTGGGATAGATGATCAAGAAATGTTCACATGTTATTAACATAATTACGAAAATGATTGTTTTGTCAATGAATTGTAATAGTTGAATGCTCATTGCACGGTTCAAAAGATGTTTTTTGTTATATTTCCTTTTTAACTTGAGAATACTTTTAGTTACAACTTACAATAGATTGTGGGAATACAGTTTTTCTTAGAAGAGGGTTGTTCTCCAGAAATGTTTTACCAGATCAATTTAGTTATAATCTAAATTTTATTATTGACATTAATTTCTTTGAGACTTCAAGGCATCGATAACTTATTTATTTTGTGGATTCGGAGTTATTGATTTTATCTTGTAATATTTTTCTGTATATTCATAAAATGATTTTTCTGGTTTCTATTTTTGGATTAGATTATGCATTTTTGGGGTTATTATCTTAAATGCACTAAAAAAGCGCTAAATTTATTCAGGTTATTTAACTAGCTTGTGAAATTTGATAACTACTGATAATTAATTATACTTAATAAACGTTCCTGGTAATCATCTGCCATTCTTATTGTCTTATTAATTGGTTTTAAGATAGAAAGAAATATTAATATTTTGGCTGTTGTTGGGTATTACGTTTTGTAAGATGTCTTATTACTAAACGATACTATCTGCTAGATAAACATTATATACTAATATGTACAATGGACCTTTAACCGATTTACCAAGAATTTCACTTCGTCAACAAAGCGAAATATATTATACTGTCCTAGAAGTGTGCAGTTTTAAAAATGAAATATGTATTTTATTATTAAGGATTATTAGAGATTATTTCACTACTATGGATTATTACTGGATTACTATTTATTACGATAATTATTTGCATTATCTAACTGATATTAAAACATCTAATGCCAATTTATCATGTACAACTGATGTTACAATCGTATTATTCGACTATAAAAACGAATGTAAGTAGAATTAGAAATGTGATTATTTCACAAAATCGGGTGATCTATTTTTGGGGGTATTTAGGGGGTAAACCAGGTTTAACCAGGTCAAACCAGGTTTACCCCCTAAATACATTTTATTCTAGGTCCTTTTCTACATGTATACATTTATCAATAGACGAAAAAGTATCAAGGATGTTAATTTATATTTTTATTATGCATTTCACAAAAAATATATGTGCTTACTTGAAATAGTTACAAAGTTTGTGTTATTTAATTGTTCATAAAATAAAAATAACTCAGGCACTAACTCGTAAGTAATATGAATGTATAAAATTAATCAGTCAAAAATATCATAAGCAATATTTCAAAACATGTAATTGAACAAAAACTTCTAATCAAACTAAAATTTCATTACGAATGTAGATATAAAAATTATTAAGAATTGAAAAAAATATTTTATAGCTACATTTTTATAGCTATATATTTGCTGTTAAATTCTAACAATGATAAACGTTTAAATATGTTCAATTTTAAACAAAAAATGTGTTTTGCATTTTAAGATATCTATTAGTTATCTTCATTGTGAAAGCGTTGTTTGTATTAGAAGTTTGTTTGCTGGATAGTTACATCATAATTTAAAAAAGAGAAGAGTTTGCCTCGAGAGGAAAGGCTATTGCATTCATAAATGTATAAATATTTAAATAATCTTAAACCTTCTATAATGAATTTAAATTAACGAGTTGATGACTCATATATGTATTAGATATACACTTTGTTTTGGATTTAGACTTATATATATTATAGAGTTATAATATAAGTTAAAATATATTTGACTCTTTTCAATTATTACTTCTTGAGGAATCAAGTATCAAACCAAAAAGATATTTCAAAAGGGACACTTGAACACCGGGATCTTCACTATCATCTTTTTCATAATTTAGTGTTTACACTTCTTAATACAACAATATATTTAAAACTTACAGATACTATAAAAAAGATTGAAATTAACCGTGATGAACGAAACCATGAGATGTAGAAGGTTAAGAAAGCCCTTAAAACCTTAAAAGCGCAAAAATTAATTAAAATTTTCCATAAGTATTTTTAGCTACTGTGTTATTAACTATAAAACGCACGCAAAAGCAACAAGCAGAAAGCTTGAATAGTTAATTTCTGTTCACCGAATTTTACTAACATTTTCGTGCAATGATATTTACATTCTTACAGTTGTAATATTAATATTACTAATATATATATATATATATATTTCTCTAATTTTATTTTATACACGGAAAATGTTTGTTTAATGTATGTAGCTTTTATATAACAATCAAAAGTCTCAACCTTATTTACAAGACAGGTAATTAATATGCAAGTAGTGTAAACATTTTTTTAGTCATTTTCAAATGTATTTTCAATTGTAAATTTCAATTGTGTACGGTATTACAATTTTTAAAATCAAACATAATAATCAATTATATACGATAATTTCAATAAGTTTATTTGGCGTAGTCAATTTATATATTTTTAATTTATATGCAAGGAAAACAATTTTGTAGCCGTTTTGTCAAATGTTAGTTGTGATTTATAAATGATTTATAAATTGAGCAATATAAAATTCCATAATTTGTCCCGGAAAAAAGTTTAACAACTTTTATAGATAAATTCTGCACCAAAAGGGTAGTCACGTGAAGTGCAAAAATCGCCTGATATATAGGAAAAGTCTTCTAAAGTTTCAATATCCTGGTTTTTCTGGTAATTATCAAAAAACAACTTGCAGGCTAGATTATCTAAAAGAAATTCAGATTTAAGTGTCGATCTGATTATAAGAATATAAACAATGTATTATGATCATTAAATGTAATATAATATTATAAGCTATATTTTCAAAAAATATATCTAGTTTTTGACTAAAAAAAATAGCATTTAAAAATACTATTTTTGTTTGTGTCGGTGTTATATAGATCATAATTGTTTGTTATTTGGCTTTTGCACCACATCTGACTTATTCGATTACATATTCAAAACCTTCTTAAAAATATGGCGAACGCCCATGAATAATATTTTTATGATACTTGCTATATTTAGCTAAATGTTAGAAAAAGTCAATAGTTATACATAACATAATTTTGAGTAATATGTTGTATTCAAAAGTGAAATATTTAAATAGGTGGCTTAATAAGTACTATATAAAAGCATGTCAAAGCAATTGATATTTCTTATTACGTCATTGCCATTTTAATGTAACTCTTCAAAAGACATTTTACATTTTGATAGACTTTAAACATGATATTTACTATACAACGTAATAAAAATATATTAGTATTCTAAAATATATTTCACTACTCTGTACTTTAAATAATCTTCGGTTTATATCAACAAAAATATGTTAAATATAGCATTTTAAAGGATTCATAAAATGTTAAATACATGTTTACAAATTTAGAACGAATCTTTACATGTTCATGAGATAATAATTCCTTATAACACATGGAATTATTATATGATTTTTATATCAACTTTTAAATAAAACAATTTAGTTATACAAATTATAAATAATCTAACATTAAACAACCAAACGATTAGAATTGTAAAATATAATTTTTTAAATTGAACATTTATATTATATTAATTACTCGACATTATAATAGAACAGCATAGTTTGGGTTTTACATGTACACTTAAAATATGCCTAAAATAAACACAAATATATTTAATTGAAAAATATTTTGAATAAATAATAAAATGAATATTAAACAAATACAAAAAAGATATATTTATATAGACTCATCCCGTCCCAATTTATCCTATCACCCTGCCCCACTGAGGTATATCGATCCTATCACCGCAACCCACATCATATAACACTGCCCCACATCGCACCACCCCGCCCACATTTACTTATCACATCACCCCGCCCTATAAAGTTTTAATTTGGGGCTTGATGAGTCGACCTATATATATATATAAATCACAAAACATGATTATGCATAAATTTTTGTTTTGTGGTAAATATGCAATAGCGTAATTGCTTGCTAAAAATACCTATGCGCTAGACATGGATGACTGATAAACATGTACAAATTAAAAATCAAGTATTACACTAGAAAATATCAATAATATAACAATAATAATATGTTGGCGCAAAAATATTATACTTATTCACTCCACTCGTATATAAATTATTGCAATATATATAAATTTATATTTAATTAAACATGTTTACATTTGTTTACATAAACTAATTTGTCTTGAAAATTGATTTTGTTTAATCATCGTCAAATGTTTATTAGTAAAATAATTATACATTTTGTTGCTGTGTAATTTTAAATACAAGCGTTTTAAGATTTACTATCTTACAATCTCATATGTATGTACAATCAGAAGATATTTAAAAATTATAGGGTTTTGTAACACTTAATGTCGGCTTATGAGCCTATTTCATTATAATATAATGAATTTGTTAATCCGTAATTTCGGCAATCAATTTATGGATTAATTAATTGGTTTACATAATGCTATCAATTTAATCCACCCTACATAAATTGTACACTATTAAGTAAGAATAATATATGTAAAATCTATAGTCACCTATTATGAATTATGAAGGTATTATCGCTAGAAAATGTGTTTTATATTATTAATTTAAAATTATATTAGTAATATGATATGCATATTAAGTAGGTTTAATCAAATTCACATATTTTCGTAGACATACACTTATAAATGATAAAGTATCCATATAGATACTCTTATGTATAATAGTCTATAAGTCACTTAATAATCATGGAATTTCATTCAACTTTTTCAAGTATGCATATGTAAATAAATGCTGTTGTATAATTGTACGATATTATAGACTTTTATTTCTTCTCCTAAATTGTTAGTGCGCACTATGCCTTCTGGCCCTACAAAATTGCAAACAAACTTCGATATTGCGCACCACCAATTGAATACTTTTCTGAAGTTACGAAAGACCGAACAACGCCTCAACCGGTACCATGAAAATTTCTTCATGCCCCAGTGGCGGCTCAATCGGAATTTCCAGGGCAAGATTCACAATATTGAATGGCGAGCGCTCTCTCGTGATCTGGATTACATTCGTAAAGTACGAGCGAGTCTCGACAGACTGAGGCTACTTCATGGACCCATGGAAATTGGCAAACTGCCACCCAATCCAAATGGCGACCCGTTAATAATATCTCACAAAAATGGAATTCCTCAAATGCTGGCAGAACAGGAAGCTCTGAGGCGGAACGCCGCTATGTATAAACTCCGATACTTTGTTGAGAAGTGGGAACAGGATAACGCGGATTCTTCTTATGAAAATACAAAGGATGAAGGCAGAATCCAGAGCAATTGCGTCAGTTTGCCCCAACTGCCGATAATTGGGGAGTATTGTAACAAAACGGTTGCCCCTACTTCCACAACGATGGAAATAAATGCCAATTTGTCGAATTTGAAACCGAGGAGTAATCCACACTTTGAATCGACTAACTTCCTAGAGAGAGCCTCGTTTATGGATCGGTATCTTGAAGCTCGAAAATCACGCTATATTCGTTCTACTCAGGATAAACAGGTCAATGATAGGGAACGTGCGCTTTCTATTGGTGAAATTTTCCATTAAAATATTGTGTTGATAAAACGTTTAAATAGTCTTAATTGTCTTTTCTTATTTTTATAATTATCGTTTTATCATATTTGCAATATGTTTAATAAGACTGTGACCACATGAAAATAATATTTACAAATATTTCTTGTATATTTAAATTGTGGATAAAAAAATAATTCAGTAGTTTTTTTAACTTAAAAAAATATATCTCAGCTATAAAGATTTTATTTAGCAGACTGATTGATATTGCAAAAAATAGATTTATACCAAAAGAATTATTTGTTTAACACAATTATTATGTTACGTGTGACAAATAGATACAAAGAAAATTTAACAGATAAAAATATTGATCAAAATAATTATTAACAATAAAAAATGCCGCCAAATTTAAGTTATGTATATCAACTTTAATATTAGCAGCTTCAATCATGCGTCTAGTTTTTGGAAATTCAAATTTATTATAAGTCAATTTAAAAGAATCAATTAATTATCCGATATGTATGCATGAATAAAAATACGTAAATATTATTACAATTAACAATAGCAGAATTGTTCTACTTAATCTTATTAAATCTAATAAAACTAACATCATGGAATAAATAGTGGAGTATTTAATGATAAATGTTAATTTAAATTTTACTGCGTTCAAGCATCTCAATATCATATAATTTCCTTTGGCTTCCGTATTTTCGACTGTTTGTTCCTGTGTATTAGTACGTACATAGATACGTAATGTACTTGTTGGTAATATTTGTCTGCGTTAGTGATTTATTACGATATTATGTATAATAGAGTAAGTATAATACAATGTTTTGGTTAATTTTTAACCACTTGGATCATTAAATTTTCCTATTATTCCATTAATTCTGTGTACGTCAAGTATTGATATACTTTTTATAATTGTGCTACTCATTGGCATATTTAACTTTACCTAACAAAATACGTTTGTTATTCAAATATACATATATTTTGTATTTTGTTATATTTGTATACATTTACGAATATATATATATATATATCTACATATCTACATATCGAAATGTTAATCATTCTGTTTCATAATGATTTCTAGTTGAGTTCAAAATTTGTTTTATTTTAGTAACCAAACTTTTACTGTGAGTTTTTTGTTCTATTCACGTGCAGCGAATGTCCTATTTCTTTCATTATCGAATATGCGATGTTGTGCTCAAGCCTTCAATAATCAATAATCAATACGGTAATATTCTAATACGGTATAATGAAATGTTTGTTATACCATAATATTTAATTTATCCAATTGAAAGTCCTTAATTTATTTTTATATTTGTTTTCCGCAATGACTAATACAATTACGGTAATTATTGTACCTAATGTAGGTATATTTATCGAATTTTTATTAAATTCCTATATTTTAAATAAATAAATCACGAAAAATGTTAATTTTTAGATATAATATCTTTTTAAAATTAAATATCCTAAATCGGACATATTGTGATTTGGACATTATAATGCGTAATTAATAAAAGAATTAATCAAAAATTAATCAAAGAATTACTACGCTAAAGAATACATTGATCTTCAAGTGTGTCGTATTTAAAAGTCTTTATAATAATCAAATGTATTATAATTGTACCATGAATTAAAACTGATATTATTATACTTATTTTATGGATATAAAAATTTGCTATTACAAATATAAAATAGTTAAAATCAATTTAAAATATATTTTTCTGGTGTATATATATACATTTATACATGATGATATATATGATTTATTATAAATAATTTACATCTATTTTTATATTCCAATGAATCTTTAAAGTTATGGTAATGCAAAATGTGTACAGTTTTCGTGACACAAACAGTGAAAACATTTGCTTATAAGGAATATTTAAATATTATAACGAATAAATATGTACAAAATTTAAATAAGTAATTTTTTCATTATTGTAATTACTTAGTATATATCAAGTATTACTTAATATTCTTCACAATGATAAAATAAAATAAATAAAAACTTGTAGGAAAATATTCTAAAGTTGACTAATTACTAATATATTCCAAATAAATTAAAATATTGACATATTAAAATGTAAGCTGAAATCCTATATCAAATTATTTGCCTATTAAATATATATTTGATGTTGTACGCGTTAGAAAAACAAAATATAATTTTAACGTTGTTTAGTGATAATTTATTGTTATTTTACGACGTAAAACATATTGATGACATAAAAAAATTAAAATATGTTTGTCTTTGTTAAACAATGATTAAGATAAATCACTTAAAATCTCTCTTTTATTAATTACTGCATTTATTTTCCTTTTATGAATTTATGAAGCATTATCGACGACAATGATGTTTCTATGAACTTTGTTTAAATGATTTTATTTTATATTTAGAAAACAACATGTATTAGTTTGGTAATATTTCGATTATACTCAAGGCTTCTTTGATTTCACCAATATCTTCATTATTTAAGGGTTTGCAAAGTGCATTAAACAATACATCAAATTGACATTATTTATGCATGAACGCACGTCAAATTTAATGCACCCAAACAACTCAAATATAACTGATGAACACTTGGATCCCTGAACAACAGAAGTAATTTCTAGCAACTATAAATCTTGCCACATGTCAATAATAATATATAAGTTTCCGACTGTAAAGGTCATTTCAGTATTATAAATACTTAAACGTTGCTCTGATTTAAAGTTCTAAAATTACATAAATATATAAACGAGATTGTACTCAGAGGTATTGCGAATATAGGTATTATTTCGATATATTTATCTGAAAGCATATAAAAATAATTAGGAAAAATATGGCATGACTTTTCAATAAAATTGGGAACGGATCGTATGTGTTCCAAAAGCGTTACCGGAAGTGCTTGCACGTGTTGCCAATATTTTATCGAGAACATTTTGCCTACGATTTGTTATGTTCCCAATAATTACGGTATTCCTATTTGAGGTGTTCCGAATTTGATGCAAAATTTCCTGTACTATGAAATAATCATATTGAATTTTGTTAGCAGTTATAAAATATGGCATTATTAATAATACAAATACAAATACAACACTAAAACTTTTTTTTAAACAATAAATTCAACACAATTTGTTGACCACATTTATATAATAAAAAAATAATTGTAAAGTAGGGCTTTGATTATTTTGTTTATAAGTGACATGCACATGATCTAACAATAATACAGCATATATCAAAAAGATAAACATTAGGAACACACAGCATATGAACCTTGAGTAAAAGTAAAATAGTAAATTGTATATGTGTAAGGATAATCAGTATAATTTTAAGAATTTGTTCTTGATTCTATAAAAATTACAGGGAATACTATAACTTGTAGTACTCCCTGAAAAATTATATATATATATGTGTGTAAAATATTCACATTAAAAGGTTAAAATCAAACTATTAAATCACAAAGGGCAAGAATTAAAATC
The DNA here is from genome assembly GCA_036023295.1 of Invenusta paracnida. NCBI lineage: Eukaryota > Metazoa > Platyhelminthes > Proseriata > Coelogynoporidae > Invenusta > Invenusta paracnida. Next base: position 14,088 of record JAYRBW010102470.1, read on the forward strand.
CAAACAAATGTACAAATTTATCCACAAAAATCTGTAAATGAAAAAGTGGAAAATCAAGGGTACAGATGACTATGTTGTTAAAAAATAGAGTTATAAATTGCATAGATTAGAGTTTTCGCCAGATGTAAGAACAGAAGTAAGAACAGAGGTAAGAACAAAAAGAATTCCAATATTGTACTGCAAAGCCGCAGAACTTCTAAACACTCATTTTGTGGAGGACTCAAATGGAAGACTAGTATATAAGACAATAATAAAAATATAAGAGTATTCCATATAACCAACATAATTAAATATAACATGTAGACATATTATATAGCATTGACTCTATTTGAACGCACATGTAATTTCTTTTGATTATGAATATTTTATTCACAAATATTTCCCAATAAGTCATAATATAATATAATAATTTAAAAATAATAATGCAAATATTAAAAATAATAATGACTTAATTTTAATAAATATATTAATTTAATAATATAATTTAAAATAGTTGACAGCATATTAAATTGTATTTTCAATCACTTAAATAATTTTACAGTTTATAAATTTAATATTTTAAAATAAATGATAACTTCCCAAACAAAAAGATTGCCAATAAAATCTACAAAATTATACAACAGTGTTGCTTTTTATACCCTTTTTTTTAAATCAACCTTAAAGAGGGATTAACGGAAATATTATGGTTTGTTTCTTGCAATAAACTGAAAAACTATATAACGGTCTTGGACAATAAATTATAGATACTACGTAATAAATTATGTTCTGTCACGGACAAAGATTTCTCGAATCCATGAACTAAATTATATAATAAAAAAGTTGAAAATGATTTATACTTGCCTTTGAAATGTTTCTTCAGACATCACTGGTTATGCAATTAATTCTGGATAGTTATCTTGCATCACCTCATTTAAAAGAAACAATGAATGAATTATTTTAACCTTTATAGATATTATCGGCCATATTATCCAGATATAGTACAGTTGTGTGCTGCATATATGGCTGTTTATTAAAAAATGCATATTATTCGTAATTGTATATGTATAATATGTCTAAAAATGTCATTCAAATTTAAGAAAATATAAATTCAGATATTATTTGGATATGTATTAGTTTACAAATACTTCTGTGGACAATAGTTCCTCAGTTGTTTAACACATAAGTTTAATACTATTTCCCACTCTGTCAAAAGTCAAAACCAAAAGTCAGTCCTTGTGTTTTGTCTCCTTCAGTTTATTAACAGTTGTGCAGCTACAGCAGTGTTTCAATACCTACTAGTATAAGTTTTCCCGATTAAATAGAGACGGGTGACAGAACAAATACGTAGACTTCAGATAAAAATGGAGAGGGCTGAGATTTGAATTTTAAAATCACATATTTCGTCAAACCACATGTAGACAAGACCACATCAATTGCGTCCAAGTAAAATTAAATGTTGACAATATTTATATAGGGCGTGAGATTATAATGTTTACTGAGAGTTTATATTTATGTATTGACTGTGGCATCTTAATTAAAACCTTTTGTATATGATTGTTTATAAATACATATACTATTGTAAATATTTATCCATATTGCAAACTATAGGTACATATGTACATACCTAACTATAGGTAGGTACTTAATGGTAAAAACAATATTAGATAAAAAAATTAACTAAGCTTAATGCATTAGAGCGTTATATTTTTATATTTTCAGGTTAGTGCAAGCATAAATACACTGATAACTTACCTATATATTGGGGATATAAAATGGTTAACTTTGCTTCGTCGTAATTTTTTTTGCATATATTTATATTCAATAAGTATTGCAAAGCTATACCTTCATATTTCTGAAGTGTATATAGGTACCTACTAGATTACATAAAATTAAAATATTTTTTAATGCAGCAATAATAAGAATAGTAATGCTGTAAAAATCGTAAAAATCTTATAATGCTACAGGAAATAAACACTTGTTTGGTTGTCTCGAGTTAAATTACCTTTACATGACTGTATGCTGTATATCGGTAGCTAGTTAATTGTGTGAGCATAATTATAAGGATTGTCTACAGAAATTTGAATTTTAAAATCAATTAAAATTTAAAATGTTAATAGTATGTAACTATATACCTATAGGGAAGATTAGTAATATCTATCTTACAGCTGTAAGTATCTATATAACTTGCCGTTAATTAGCATATATAGACGTTATTACAGCAGATATTAGGTACAGCAGTTTGTCAGTAGGTATATACTGACAATATTTGTTATAGCAAACATCTATAAGTATTATTTTCTATAGTTTATAAATATAATATTTTATATAATTCATTGGAGACGTGTTGCTGTGTAGAATGTTTTCAACAGATAAATAATTTATGTTTTCAAAGGTGAAATATTGTTCGAAAAAACAAGGTTGTTTCCACACTTTTTACCTTAAAGTGGAATAATAGTTGAAATAAAGGCTATAATATAATTATTTCCAATTATGTGCGTGCTTGAGGATAATAACCTATTGTGCAATATAATACCATGACTTCAATTAACTTGCAATGAAAATGAAAATAATTATTTTGCATGATATATATAGGTTTTAGTAAGGGGAGGTGGGGTAATAACCGTTATTACCTTCTTTATATCGTTAAACGCCCACCTTCTTTTTGTGAAATCCTTAAGCGTCATTTACACGTATGTGCTTGTTAAAACGCAAAGTTAAGACATTTGTTTAAATGGCTAATTTGTTTAAAGCCGCCGGAAGACTTTTAGGATTGGAGGGGGGGGGGGCAAATATCATTATAGGGGCACCAAAATAAAAAAAAGAATAAATATAGCACGAAATTGTCATTTGATGTAGTATGACTTTGCGAAAAATGTTATTACAATTATTGGGGAGGGTAATTGTCCACCCTTCCAAAGGTTTCGGCGCCAGTAGTATATATGCGAGAGCATAAAGCAATCCTGGTAATAAATAGCTACTTCATTCACTCCTTAACAAGGAAATTCACGTTTTCCTTTCCAAGAAAAACGTGAATTACCTTCTTCGAAAAACAAGCTTGCGAGGAAATCAAGAGCTTATTATTATATCAACCGCAGTATCATAACCACAATTCCCGAACAAATATTTGGTTTAGAAGAAACTTCCATTTCTCCATTGGGATAAATCGTGCATAACATTTTCTTTTAAAAAAGAAATGCATATTGCATCGATCATTTCAAGGTGGAGATATTCAAAAATCACTGGCTAAACTACCAGGATTGTATGGGCAAAATACGCCCAATAAAAACATTTACCTGGCCATAATTATACAGGTGCAAACACTAGGTTAGATCTCCGTTTAGATCAAAACGATCAGCCAAACTCAGGAGAGAAACCCATTAATCGTGTAGAAGCAGCCGCATATAAACATGACATTTTATATAGAGATAATCTTGATTTAAAAACTTGACACAAAGCAGATAAACAAATGATACAAGAATTAGATGCAATGTTACTCAAATTTATCGAATTTAAAATATATAATTTTACTAAAATAAGAAATATAATTTATGCTACTTTTACTTTGCAAGTAGTCAATGGTACTGTAGTTTAATTTTATCTTTGCATATTCTGAGTGCATTCAGTACTTATGTATTGATTCAATTATATGCTCACATGCTTAAACACAGTAGCATGTCGGTATGTCTGCCTATATGTGTGTAATGGTATATTATATGCTTATATGTGTGACGAGACATACTATCACTATACCTAGAGTGATAGTTATAGTCGATAGCTGACGTGTCACGTACATACGCTTGTAAACCACACATTCACACTATACGCCAAAATGCATAAGAGAATCGATGTTTGTTCTCATTGGTTGACTGGCGAGCGCTACTGAGTTGACGTTCGTAGCTGTGGGAGTACATTTCCTTGTGTTTTGTTTTCATTATTTTATAACTTGCTGTGTTAATCAGTCGTTTGTCTGTGCTTTTTGCTTATTTCTGTATTTCACAGATTTTCATTCTTTAAATCCTTTGTTTCGTAAGACGGATATAAAATTGGTGAACTGTAATTTGTGTGTTAAATAATTATTTTATACTATTCTACGTTAACGCCAGCAAGAACTGTTTCACAGTAAAAACGAATACAAACCGCTACTGATTTGCAAACTTTGTGTGAAATATGTCTTTGAAACGCAGCGAATCTGATTTTCTAAATATGCCCAATTTGTCCCAAGACATGGATAGATCGTCTGATCTCCACACTGGAACAAGCCAGGAACTTCAAGATTTGACTATTATTGCGCCATCTTACAACCCCCCCCCCATAATTAGTAATTTTGATCAGTTTGTGCATAATTTAATTCGTCGGATGCCCACGGAGGAACAAGAGGTCCTTTTCGAAGAATACACGGAGATCATAGAAAACGAACCAAGGGCGCAACAAAAAGTAAAACAGCGAAAGGTGAAACCCCCCATTAATTTAAAGAAACTTCTCCTCACTAAACTCCGTCGACAATCGTTTGATTTTGAAGAATTTCCTCCAAATTTCACCATACAAAATGGAATCAAATATATTAAAAATATCCAAGAGAAGATCCAGGGCGTGGAGTCAAACGCTCTTTTTTACCATACACAAATGGGAAATGTACTCAATATTATTAAAAAGAAAAAAGCCAAACTCTTGATGGTAAATCTTAAAGATAACGGGTTTGATTTTTCGCTTTCCTGCACGCATTTTCTCATCGCACTCTATTAATTTGCAGAAGAGTATCCGAAAATTCAATTTCTGTCTGCCAGTATTTCGTTTATGCGAACAAATTTCAAGACACTCAAACAACAAGTTGGAGAAGAAAAGGAGTTCTGGAATTCTTTGTAAACCAATATGGTATGTTGATGTACTTAATTTTTATCAATAGTATTCTGAAATGTATGTATTATATTTATTCTTGATAATCATTCATGCGTAATATCATAGTATGATAGCATGCATCAATGGCTTCAAGTTCTAGAATTCTCTGTAAAACAATTACAATATTGGGGATAAAAGATATGTAAATGAAAATGGTGGTGTGATGAAAGGAAATATAGATATGAATTTTAACAAAACCACTAAATTACGATTTTCTAAAGACGCTGTAAATCTAGCTTCTGTGATAATTGCAGCTCATAAACTAACAAAGAAAGACGTCGATTTTAAAGGGAATAAGATTATAAATCTCGGTGATCCAACATTAGCGACAGATGGTGTAAATCGAAAATATAT
>JAYRBW010102481.1:0-19315 GCA_036023295.1 Invenusta paracnida
CATTTTCTAGCGCTGCTGACATAGCTTGCTATTTGTGGCGCTATACAAAAATATAATTATTATTATTATTATTATTATTAAATAAGTAACTTAAATCAAAACAAAAATAGTTAAAAAATTATATTTAACAACATTTATAAAATAATAATAATAATAATAGCTTAATAAAAAACCATAAATATTTGGTCCACATTATAATGACCAAAGAATATAGGATTGTAAACAAGGCTCACTCCACGAAGATAAAAAATTAAATAATGTTTATAATACGTATTCCAGCTACTGAAGCAATTGATAAAAAACATCAAGACTTGTTACAAAGCTTGTTGTAAAAAATTTAATATGCATATTAATATGTATAACATTATGTACCTATATGAATTGGAGAATTTTTAGAAATAAGACAAATTAAATTCAGAAAAAATTCAATATTTTTTACAATGTTTATTGTATATTTTTAAGCAGTCTTTGTATTTTATTAGTCTTTTTAAAAAACCAGAAAGAATTTGTAGTTTTGTCCACTATCTTACTTTTTCAAATTGTTACATGTACCATTTTTGAGATAGCCAATCTATGTTTGTAAAATAAAACAAATATCTATGATAAATATATATTTACAATTGAATAATTTTATGTTGAACTGGATTTAGAATTTTGATCCAATATGACCCACAATGAATTGTTCAATTATTCAGAATTACATTTGCTAAAGGGACAATTGGGGGACAAAAAAAATTATCTAATTTGTTTATTATGTCGGTTAATAAGACGCATAACTGAATAGTTGCATTTATTCAATAATTATTATAACAACTTATAGAACATTATTATAGATTAATAGCTGTCTTGTAACTGAACTGTTGCTTATAAAGTGATATTAATAATATGTGCTTTCACATACATGTAAAATATTTAATATTTTTCAGAAATACGTATGATTATTTTAAGAATTTCTTATTAATATAAAGTAATACCTAAAAAATGCTAATTTTAATTCAAAATTATATTATAACTAATGTAGAATCAGTATGATGATAAACAAAATAACTGTTATTTTAGTCGAAACAATTTACATAAATAACATTTACAGATTTTATGAATGTTATTTCGGCATTAAACGTAAGTTTAATATCATATTTCCGAATATTTATGATATAGTACATTATAAAAAATAAGCAGGTAAGAATTACAATTTGTCATTATTATAATTAATGATGAATAATATATATTAATTGATAATAAACATTAGTAATATGTAATTGTTCAATAAATAATTATGGAATTTCCTTAATAATTTCCGATGATATAACATATATCAATTATAGATATTCTACCGATACAATCAAATAAAAGATTATACAATTATATAGTGCTTCCTCGAAAGAAATAATAAGCCCTTCTATTTTGTCTTATTTATTGGATATTATATAGGTTCTACATGCAAAATGTATAGTTTATGCATTATTTACTTAAGCTTTAAAACTTATTTCACTAAAACTGTTCACATTACTGTTATAACATTTTAAAAAATAAACCATTTCAACAACAACGTCTTATATATAGGAGGATGCCTATTAATAGTAGACTTACTAAGTACAGCATTTGCATTAAAGTTGTATTTAAAAAAAAAAAAAACGTAAGTTTTACAGTTAAAATCGTCGAAAAACTTATTATTACACAAACATTTATAATATTTGAAAACGTAACTAGTGAAGGCCACGTCAACTTACACAATGAAGAATACACAAAGAGAGATACAAAAGTATTAATTACTAAAAAAATCTACATAGACGATGAATAATCCTCCATTAGTTCATGGGTAGGTCACTGTATCTACGATCAAGCTCTCCTAGTGGACACTTCTAACGAGGTCAACACTTTTCGCAGGTCTCTTGACAGATTTCAGCCATAGCTGCGCTCTTCTCGCACATGTCCTTTGATTTGAGGTACGTGCAGTCGTTTCTGGTGTCAGCGCATCCTGAAAGAGAGGAACGTGCGATGCACAAGAAAGAAAGACTCAAGTGTGAGAAATACAAGCGGACATGTACAAGTTCGGTCTATATACATTAAATTAGGTCTATTAATGTTAAGTGTTTAAAATGAGTGAATTAATTATGATTTAAGCGTCAAATTAAACAGAAATAATTTTAAGAATATGATTTACACGATTACATCATATCATATAATATAACAGGAGTGTATAAGACTGTTAACATTTAAACGGGTATTATTGTTTTTTTATGTAGAGAGGTTTAAATGGCCATCGTTTACTATTGATTATCAGCACAAATAAAGTCTTTAACACGAATTTGTATAATTTTAATGAAATATTACATACTCTCTGAATGCTTAAATTTAAAAGTACTTAATGGAATATCTTGTACGTTTTATAGCATGTAAATCTAATTAAACATTAAATGATGTAATCTTATGAATAAAGCTCAGGGTGTCTCCACATTGTCACCACATATCACGTGACGTGTTTGGCTTGCTATGCAGCTAATATGTCATGTTTCATTTTAACTTTGCACTTAAACTTTCTTTGTCGATATCTTGATTTTTTAATATCAATCAAATATTTATTGAAAATAATCAATATAAACTTTATATTACTAATAAGTAGTATCTAAATTATATTTATATAATTATAAGATTAGAAGGCTTAATTATGGACATTTATTTTATGTACATACATTATTTTTAATTTCTATGATCGTAATAATATTTTATAATTAGCTTAAATAGAGTATATTTCGACATTCCCTGTATTATTTTTGATATTACTATTGAATACCTAATATACCCTGGGCATCGTAATACACATACATTTGTAAGTAGAATTGTTTGCGAAAAGAATAAATCATGAAAACTCAGTGATTAACATGAAATAAATCATTTTTGGTAAAACTAATTTTTCAACACAGATTTTCATATATACTTTTATTAAATTAAATGGCAGCAATCGAAATAAGCTTCTTTCATCTCTAAGTTATAGAAACAAATTTTTAAACATCTTTAAACAAACATTATTTATTGCAATTATTTAATTGATTAATAGTCGAAATAATTTCTTTTAACCAAAATCAAGTTAAAATTCGTGGGTAACATATAATTTAATTTTTTAATTATTATTATAATCATTTGAGAAATATGAAAAATACAAGCAGACGCATTTCTCGTCGGTAACAACACCCAAAATGATTTAATGTATACAATAGAAAAATACACAATTGAATAAAACATATCGAATTGACATATCATATACAAACCTCCTTAATAAAATTAACTCCACGGTAAAGTCAGACTACACAACAATTAAATGTATTTTTTGTTGTACTTTTTTCATTCTGTTTTGTTTTTGTCCTACTTTGTTTTATTTTCAAAATCATGCTTCAAACGAAATTAGAAACTTTCACGCGCAAATTGTTTCTGAATATATATATTAGCGAAATAAAATTGTTGAAACCGGTATAGCTTCCAATATTGAGATATTACGTAATTTCTTGATGCCCGTTTAAAAATAGACAAAATTCCCCATTCCAACTTGGAATAGGTTTTGGACCACATACGAGAAATTAGACATTCTAGTCTCGTCTTGAGTAAACCAGCGGTCGCCGTATATGATGTTCTCGTCTCTATGTATTTAGATAATTGGCTGCTATAGTACGCTTAAGGTAAGGGCTGCCACTTAAACATTCACTTTGAGAACCCAAGAAACATGACTGACTATATTTGTCACATTTATCCCCTTATTATATCAATAATTATACCTTTTTAATTTATACAACCTGCTGCTTTAAATTATATTCATCGCATGTATTTATTCGTTTTATTTATTATTTATAAAGTTTGTGAATTATTATTTATAGTTGTATAATAATTAATTAGTTACTAAATATTTGATTGCTAATCTATTTACATTTACATTTACATTTTAATTAAATTATTGTAATTATTTAATAGTTAATTAGTTGCTATTTTATTATTCAATTACACACTAGTAAATTATAGTATTATAAACGGTGGTGAACATTTTTACTATTGAATACCTATAATTATTATTAACAGACATACTATTAAATACTGTTAATATGTTTAGCAAAAAAACATTAGTGGCAATTAACGAAGGCCTTATAAAATTATTATTTATATAAATACATTAATTTTGTAAAATTTTGAAAAATCAACATACATTAACTAATAGAAACTCATAATTTTATGAACAAAATTCCGCAATTATTATTAAAATCTCTTTTTAATACCATTCAATTTTATAACATTACAGTATTGTTAATACAAATTAAATGATGCCTTTTAAATAGATGTGTTAAAATTACTCTGTTGTGAACATGTACGATAAATGCGATAATGACTTATGTCATATTATGATACATGTAACTCACGTTTATTGATTGGTTCTTCACAATCGAGGGCGTCTTGGCATCCGTCTAAAAAATAAACATAAGTTTATAATAAATCGAAATAACCTACTTCGTCGGAAGCATTTTAAATACTTAAAACACGTATTGTCTAAGAACAACATGAAATTAATTATATTTTATTTTATTTATGTGATGTACATATAATGAATAACACTATTTATTGTATTATTGAAACAACAAAAATGTATAAAATTACATAATCAATGTTGAGATTCACATGTGGAGTAACAATATATATATAAATATTTACATTGAATAACTTCATTGAAAATAAATTCAATAATAATAAAATTGTATTCCCATTAATTTTATATAATTAAATTGCTAAAGAGATTTCTCGATAGTAAGTAAAGCAATAACAATAATAAAAGCAAATAAGTATAGCTATTTTATATAAATACATATATAAATGTTATGACTAAGAATATCTTATTCAAATATTAATTGATAATCTTAAATGAATTTAGTATACGACAACATGATCTTGATCTTATAAGCATCAAACATCTATTAATGATTTGTATGTAAACGACCATCTCTGTACGTATTACAAATATCCCCGTGAATATTCATATATTAACAAGAGTCAGACATAAAACTTATTTTTGGAATTATTCGATTGTAAAATTAAGCTGTACTATGCAAATCTACATTAATAAGCTTTTTTAGTGTACAAAATGAAGTTTGCATATGTAACAGTTTATATAATTAATTGACTATAAGTACTATAAGTACAATACAATTAGATTAATAAATTGCCCCAAATTTTAACAATGTTACTGAAGTAATTACGGTAATTCATTTTTGTTTTATTAACTTATTTTAATTATTTTATAATATTTGAAATATATTTCAGCTTACTTATGTTCAGGCAGTTATTTGAAATGAAAACAATACATTCATAACTTAGATCAAATGTGACTTACTTGCAAATACGGCCAATGAAACGATTAGGAATAAAACGATGATTTGGGATTTCATGATGGCTTAGGATTAATTCTGGATGAAAAAATTAGAAAGAAACAATCAAACAAATAAAGATTAATGAAGGTATTATATTTTTATCAACAATAAAATTAATGGGCAAATTAAAATGATAGTGAATACAATAAAAACACGGTATACGAACCTTGTAGGATGATACCAGCAAATACGAATGAACCAGAATCTGGCAGGGAATTTATTATACTGACAAAATTGGTACAGTCTCAGTAAAAAGACGCTCGCCGCAGTTCTCGTGCACTCGTTGGCTGAGCGTATGTCTAAAACAATTATAGGGATAAAAATGCAACCGGAAATGACATTGCATCAATATACTCTCTAGTTTTGAAATCTAATTTCAGATTTGACAGAAAATTTAAGCCGGAAATTTAGGGCCGACATCGCCAGGAAGCCTCATCATCGCTGTAAAGAAGAGCAAAAAGCATTTTGTTTTCAAACTTAGCGCTTGTAGTTATTGTGGAGTCAATACGGGTCTTGTCATTTACAGGATGGGATGTTTCATAGCGAGCTGCAGATAAAATACAAAATAATTCCGTTGATTTTTAAAGGATTGTGTTAGGAAATGTGCACGATTGAAGCCAATGTTAGTTCTAAAACAAAAGTGTAAATGTTCCAGTTTTGTGTCCATTGTATGTAAAATTACTCAGTATATAACCTATCATTGTAGTATCATTCACATTGAAGAATAAATCACTATATGGTGGATCACCATTTCAAGATTAAATTAGTAAATAATGTTATACATTTTATTGTACGTAAATTACAGTAATTGTTTCTTATTAATAAACCGTATTTGTTATTTTATTCAGCTTTATTTAAAAAATCTTTATTTACAGTTTTCGACTTAATTTTAACGAATAAGATGTGCAATTAATAAGTATTTAATTGGTTATTTAAAAGAATTATTGTTATACATTTGTTATTCGTATATATTTTATTGTAAACGTATTCTTTCAAGAGCATATATGTATATATAATTTGCTGTCAAAGTAAATTATTTGAAAGTTATTAAAAATCAAAAGGTATATAACACATTAGTTATATTAACCCTATTCATACCAGAATAGGAGTGGGGGAGGAGGCCACTCGCATCTGTTATTTGTAAATGAACAAAAGCAGCAATGTAAGCTTTCGTGACCTTTCCCGAAATATGTTTTCAACTTTTAGCACTATATTTGCAACGCTCTAAAATTGCATCGTTTTGTAAAAAGAGGATGCAAAGGATGTAAAAGCTTTCTATATAAAAATGCATAGGTATCACTCATAATAGACAAAATTCTGATTCAGATTAAGATTTAAGTTTGTGTAATAATTTACAAAGAACAGTAAAGATAAGTTTTTTTACAGAAATTATTAAAACAAAACAAATCAAAGTAAAATTATTACTTTCAAAACTTTATAAAATTGCTATATTATATTTTTATAAAAGATATAATTGAAAATGTTTTCAATTGAGTATGTTAGAAAACAGTTGTTTAACTACATGAGAAGTTTCAAGACGTTACTCTATGAGGAAGTTATAAAAGGATACTGTGCACGCCCCTAGGGATACGGAGGTACAAAAAGACCGGTATGGATAGGATTAATACATGTCAATGAAATGAGTAAAGTAACAACACACAAAATTAGTCTACTAAAGTATACACGAGGCTACTTTCTATGTTCTCTTTAGATTGTATGGTAAAGTTTTTCTAATTCAGTTTTTAGGACAATATAATTTTGAAATTAAAGAAGCTATAATATGCTCAATAAGCAAATAAGTGTTTCTATATCTTAAATATGTATAAAGAATTGTTATATTAGATAGATATGTATTTGATGCAAAATTAGGAACTGTTATGTTTTATTTGAAATATTTAGCATCGCGGCCTGAATAACTGGAATTCTCTAGAAGTTGTTTGGAACAATTTTATAAAGACAGCATTTTCGATAAGTGGTTTAAGTAGCTGATGGGAAATGGAAAAGTTTGGAATATATTGTCATAGAAAGGCTCAAGTCTACCAATTATATCGTTCAGTATTTATAATATTACTATAACATAAACTATACAATTTTATAATATTTAAATTTATTACAATTAAATAATTCTTTGATTTTAAAATATAAAATTATAATAAGAAATATGTAGCATTTCTTGTGAAAAGAAATATTTTTACTTTGATTAGATTATTTGAATACTTACTTTAACTTAAATATAATTTCTACATTTAATTTAATTTTCGAAAAATTAATCCTTTTTTTAAGTAATAACTAAATGATCATTATAACAATGCATAACATCCGTACTAGCTTTATATTCAAAGTATAACATACATGCATAAAATAAAATCTACGTAATATATAATTATATATCAATACAAATTGTACATTATAGCATTCAAATAAAACTGTCAGAGCAGAACAAATGCTCAACAATAGAATAAGCTTAACAGGATATACAAAATAACCAAATACTTCTGAGACCCCCTTTTTTAATCTAATTTGTAGATATAAAACGTATTTTACAGCTAAAATAATATTTATATGTATGATACGAGGTGGATTTTGGGCGCATTAACATGATTAGTAGATAAGTATACTAAATTGTTTTAATTATTGCATCGCAATTTCTACATTTATTTTGGAAAACCGGTCCATTTATCACTTGTCATACTTCTTTTCCCTGAATTCTCCCAGAGCAAGCGGTTCGTACCAATCCAAATTTGCGTTTCCAACGCAGTTCGAGTGTGTTTTTAGAATTATTCGTAAACAGCGCGGAGTGTGATACTGCCGCGTGGACTAACTTCCGGTATGAAACACACAAAGTTTTGTATAAATTGGTGGAGCTTGCAGACTTGAGAGCATTACCCAAGTTCTCTCTAACAAGCTAAAGTAGTCCCTCTCAGACACACATCTCCGCAGTCATGAAGTGCCAAATCTTCTCCCTTCTTCTGGTCGTTGTCCTGGCTGCTTTCGCCAGTAAGTTGTTGCATTGAAATAGTTTGTTACCGCAATTCTTATTAAAAAAATGTATTTTAATACTGAGAAGATGAATTTATTGTATAGAATTTGGCTCATGTTAAATATTTAATTAATGTTTTATAAATATAAAAAAATGAAATACATGTTTAATATATATGTAAAGTCTATCAATAATATTAGAAAATAAATGTGACTTTTGTGTGATATAGAATAAAAAAATTAGTGATATAATATGACTGTATCATGATTCACGAAATTTATTAGCGATACTTATTAAAGATATTTATTAAAATATGTATTTAGATAAATACATGCTAGTGTTAAACAAAGATGTTGTCAGTCATATAGTATTAGATTGACTACAAAGTGCATTGACTTATCAATTAAAGCATATCAGTTTTCATAATTAAATATAACTATTTAAAACAATTTAAATACAAGCATTATATCTGAATTTTTTCTTATCCAAATTATCTAAATTCATTCAGAACTATAATTTATTATGTAAAATGTATACAAGTATCCAAAATAATTGAAAACATTTAACTTTGAACAACATTGCTTTGTTGATAATATTTGTTTATATGTTATATATAAATTGCTTCGTACAGAAATATATATTTACTTTTTTTAAACTCAATTTATTTAAAAATTCTGAATATTTTGTTAATTAAATAACGACAATAACAACACTATAAATTTATATTTAAATAGTAAAACGTAATATTTGTTTGATGTTGAGCGCGCTTATTTAGGATTTTTGACTAAATATGAATACGTAGTAAAACTTAAAATTAGGAGTATAGTATGATGTCATGTAGAAACACTTGTAATAACAGTTTGTAGCAGTTATTTTGTTTGTTATAAATTTATTGTAAGAATATTGAAAATATAAATTGGTGTACGTTTAAAAAAGAAGTTAGAATTAAAAGATAATGACATTTTAAATTAAAGTATTTGAGAAATTTTACTTCCAAAATGTGAAAGTGTTGATATAATATATTTACAATTTTATCCAAGCTTTTGCTTTAACAGCTAGATACTCAATTTTGAGAATTTGTTCACAAATTTGCAATTATTGTAGTGAAATGTTAGTAAGCTTGATTTCCCTCTAACCAAATAAGTTCTTTAATGTATTCTAGACGCATGCGAAGACACTTCGGAGTGTGAGAGCAAGATGTCTGAAATCGCAAAGGAGAAGAACGACCCTGACCATATGTGGATCTGCTCTCTCTCAGAACTTATGGAGGCTTGCCCCAAGACATGCAAGGTTTGCGGTAAGTTAACCCAATACCATGTTATCCCTATTTAAATTTTAAAATATAATATTTTTCTATAATTTCATGCGCTATAACTTTATATTTAGTAATGTTTAATATACTTCATAGTAAAAAGTTTCATTGCACCTCGTTGCTTTATATTAGTTGTACAAGATTTTCAATATCAAAACTTGTAAATTATGTCATATTTTTTATTTCATTAATATTTAAAAACACCATTTCAAACTTTATAATTAATGCTAAATTATACTACCGCTATTTGAAGCCTGCAGTGTTTAATTGAGTGTCTTTTCTGGCATATAAGCCATTTACATTGTATTTATTAAATGATTCTTTTGTTTTATGCGGAAGCTAAAAATAAACTGCCTTTTGCAGTAATATGTAATAAATCATAGAACATAACTTGACTCTCTGCTATTACCTATCGATTAGATCCTCGACCTAATGCTCTCCTTACACATATTCAAGCCGGCCGTCAAGCGAAAATTCCTCGTCTACACGGTCAAGTCAACGTCAAGCCGGCTTGGCGAGCCTATCGATTCGCTTGATGGCTTGGCTCGACAGAAAATATTTAACAAGTTTAAATTCTTATTAGTTTAAAAATGCAAACGTGTAGCTGAAGATTTTATCAATTCGAATTATTTTATTGTTTATACAAAGCGCTATTATTCCATCAAGCCAGCTTATCAAGCCGACTAAAATGTGTCTACACAAAATTTGGCTTTCTGCCGATGCAGCTTATCAAGCCAGCTAAAATATGTCTACACAAAATTAGGCTTGACCAGCCGGTCCGCCGATGCAGCTTGTCAATCCGGCTTCTGTAATGGCCATAAAAGCCTTGAATGCTAATTTTAAATAGCGCGTATTGTCTGTTCTCAATTATGTATCACATATATTTGAAAAAAAAACCCTAGACATTAAAGCTTTATTGCCTGCTATTATTTATGACTTGTTATAACTTCAGGTGATTGCTCAGACTCCCGAACCGATTGTGACTACTACAAGGGACAGGGTATGTGCGAGAAGAGTGCTGTTATGGCCAAAATCTGCCGCAAATCCTGCGGAAAGTGTTAACTGACTAATTCTAAACATACTTCTCTTTTTTACCATTAAAACAATAAAAATTATTTAAATAAACTTGACTTAAACTTTAATGTATCTTCCATCGAATTTGAATGTGGAAAGGGCTAACTATGTTTTAGAGTTGTTAATCTTTTTCTATTAATACTTAAAGGGATTAAAAAACCATATATTGTATTTCGCAATGTTCTACTAAATGCAAATTTGTAAGACGTTAATTTCTGAAATAAGGATAGCAATTATTATTAAAATACAGTTATACCTTTATTTAACTTTATCTTTTATTAATTTTCTAGAGATATAACTTTCATATTTAATAAATATTTGTCATTAAAACAAAGATAAACATTTCCAAATATTCATATTTCTTATCATTTTCTCAAAATTGAGCAGTATTTTTCTACCTAGACATTAATTAATGAAAAATCTGTATTGCATAACATAAAATACAAGAAAATACATAAAAAAATATGTATCTATATATTATGCATGTGTTAATAAATATGTCACTGGTAAATTGAACATATTATTTTTAAATCATATAATAAAGTAGTATGATACTAATATACAGACTATATAATACACCTTGTAATGACAATATGTCGCTATAAAAAGTTTAATTAAAATGCAAAGTGAATTCATATTTTCAAATACTTTTAGAAAAAGTGTAGGAAATAACATTATTTGGATTATAAGGGTATACTATCATTACTACAAGCATCAGTCTGCAATAATGTGTCATCCCTAAAAAATGCTTGTAACGACTGTATTATGTAATGATAATATTCAAGATTGGGAAAGGCTTCAGCAGACTTACACTTAGTTTCTTAATACTGAAGAACCTTTTTCATAAAATACGAATATAATTAATTATTTTCGAAGACTATCTAAATTTGTTACTGATTAAAAATCCTTCTGACAGTTCTTGTTAAAGTACTTGAATATCGAAATTATATTTTTCCTCATTACTGTCATAATTGCTCCTCAGAAAATACTCAAATTAAGATAAATATTTTAATTTTGTAGTAAAATGATTTTCTTTATAATACGTGAAATTACATTTTAATAAAAACCAATAGTGCAAACACCATCATCTAAGTATCACCTACTAAATCAGTTTTTGTAATATTTATCCCATTCATTAAAATAAGTAATATAAGAAATATTTAATTTTAATTTTATTGACAACAAATAAGTTATTCAGAAGTTTAAAAAAGTTTAGTAAACTCGTTTCTTTATTTATCAATGAAAATATATTTGTTACAATTAAGAAAGTGTGCAATCTTAATATGTAACCACGGGTGACTTTTAAAGTAGAAAAGAAACCGGAGCCAAAACATATTCTGATCGTGCGTACTAAACAGCACAGACGTGTTGTTCTCTTCAAACTAAATTTAACAATACACACTGTATTTGCGTGAAGTAAGAACTACTTCTCTTTGGTTTTATTCTTCAAAGAATTCTCTCTCGGTGACATCTAAACAACATAAAGATAGATGGAGGGAAGATAACTTCAATCAATTAACAAATAGTTAGATAAGTTGAAAACTAACTACGTGAACTAGGCAACAATTTTCTGACGGACTTTACTCATGGACGACTGAGTTGGGAACATAAACGACTTTCGTAGAGCGGACGACGATCGAGAACTCTTTTTCGTAGTTCGAAGTTTCTGTATCTCTTCTTCCTCTTCTTCCTCGAAATATGAATAACTTTTTGTGATTGACTCGCTCCCTGAGGCTACACGACGTCGACCTGGTGCCAATGCGCGTGTATTGGTGACCATTTGTGCAACAGGTTTCTTGCAAACAAGTTGCGCCGGCCGGGCAGTCTCACGCTGTTTTCCTCCTTTACAGTCAATATTCGGAGGGCTGATTGTTGGAAAGGTGGATGACATGCTGTCCTGGGCTGACCGATCGCTAAACGTGGTGTAACTCTCTGAGTTGTCAGAGTGTTCCTCTCGATCTCTTGACCGCGACTTCACTCGCCCACCGTTGGTGGAAATTCCTCTTCTTCCGCCCATTTGTATATTTTTCCTACGATAGCTCTCCGAGGAGTCTGATTGGGCATTGGATCGAGAGCTAACCCCGTCGGAAATGTCACCCTTCTGATCGTGCTTCGGTTTTGTCAGGTTATTACTGATGATTGCAAAGAAACTATCGGACACAGCCTTCTGTGACTCTACCGCTTCGTCCTCCTCTTCTTCCCAGGGTTGTATCATGGAGACGAGACGTGGGGTCTCGGGTGTCGTTGTCATCATTGATCCCTCTGAACAGAGAGAGGACACGGAGTTGTCAATGTCAAGAACTTTCTTTTTAGAGGAATACTTGTTTTTGCTTAAAATTTGAGCACTCTTTTTTCTACTGTGGCTTTGTTTTGAATATTTTTCTGTGTGTTTATTTGAGCGCGATTTTGATATTGGTTTTGAATCATAACTTTCCAATTTTGACGGTTTTTTGGTATCGCCTTTTGAGGTTTTAGTTTTAGCGTACAAAGAAGATATATGTTTGTGTAGGTCTTCAGTTTTCCTATATTTAGGATAGTTATTGGCATTCGATTTCTGTACTATTCTAGTGGTGTAATCCATGTTTATTTTGTTTTCAGATGTTTTGCCAGCTAAGCCTCCAACTTCATCGTTTGGACTGTCTGGATCAAAATTAGTTAGTAGAGAGGCTGATGTGTTCATGTTATCATCTCGATTCTTCGGTGAACTACATTTCAGATGGTTATGCATATTGTTGCTAATATTATATACAGCTTTATCGTTAACTTTGTTAGGATTGTGAACATAATTATTCACAAGATTTTGTTTTTGACTACTTAACATATGTTCGTCCTCTTCAGCATAAACGGTTAGCTTTTTGCTATCTTTAGATCTCCAGAATCCAGACTTACTTACATTTGTAATTGAATTATTGCTACTCTCGAGTCCTTGCATCGATGACACACTACTCATTTCTTTGCGGGCTGACAAATGTGAAGTATCTTTAATTTTTTTGGAAGTTTGAATCGATTTAGATTTTTTTAATGTTTCAGTGGAATCAAGAAAGTTTTTCTTAAAATCAGATATATCCTTTGTTAACGTACAAAGTGAAAAGTCATCAGTAATAGAGGGATCTAGATCACTTCTTTTGCGTTGAGGTTTAAAGGGGATATTTAATGTGAATAAATCACCTTTATACTTCTCTGACTTCCTTTTTAACTCGCCGGAACGTTTGTTGGACATTTTTTCTGTTACTAGAGTGCCAATTTCTCCAACGACTTCTTCAATTGCTTCACCAAGGATAGATAAAACTTGACCATTTTCATTAGTTAGTCGACTACAGCGATTTTGGCAAGAATGTTTTTGATATAGGTTGTTTTGGTGCGATTCAGAAGATGTTGGTTGCATTATTTCTCTTTCCGTTGATATTAACATTTGATTCAACTTCAAATTATCACGCAATGCGGATTCTTGAATCTTAGGACCTGGTTGTAGGCGATAGTTGACACATTGTTCCACTGACTTATGGTTTCCTTGTGGTGTCTCAGTGTTCTCGGTACAACTTTTTTCATATGCAGAACCATTATGACAATCAAGTTGGGATGTTTTATTGTCAATAATTTGAGCATACTGTGGTCGACTTGGCGAGAATTTACTCAATGTATGTGAAATGAGCTTAATATCACTCATACAATGATCAACTGTTTCAATATGCTTGGGCGAATTCATGAAAATCTGATTATTCGATTCAGCAGATATTTCAAGCGGAATTCCTTTCTTAAGCACATCAAAAGATGTCACGAAGGATTCATTCATTTCTGTTTTCGTAGAATTCTTATCATTTGGAGAAAAGGAAGAACGTTTATCTATATTAGTGGGAGACAAATTTTCTGCCTTTGACTTTGCATAATAACGATTTTTCTTTACTACGACAGCATCGTCTGTATTTTGAAGGTAATTTGGGATTTTGTAGATTTCTTCATTATTTTCTCCGTAATGCATTGTGGATACTGATGTTTCTGAGTTAACCTTTGACCTTTCTCCATCAAATATTGATACTTCTGAATTTATATATTTTGCTACTTCAGACGAAACATTTTGCAATGAATGATCTGTTTGTGGTTTGCAATCTTGGGCATTAGTAACACAATAACTTTCTTGATTCTTCATAACTGTCGAGAAGGAAGGTGTTTGAACCACATTTATGTCTTCTACATCTTCGGACACTATAATGCCTATTTGTGTTCCGATATTTTCTCTAACTGCCTTGTTTACATTTTCTTTAATGGCCCTGATAACTCGTGTTTCGTTGTTATTTACTAACTTTGACATCTTTTCTTTAATAGAAGTAAATGATGGTGTGTGTATTTCATTACATTCGGATTCCGCTTCTATTATTATTTCATGTGAAGAGCGTTCATTTTTAGTCGATGAAGATGGTGACTGTTGCTTTGTGCGTAGATTGCTTACTGGATTTTTACTGCAAGAGTTATCCGTAATAGTTATTTCAATATTGTCGGATTTATTTTCTACCCCTATCTCTGTTGCACAATACCCCATGGAGTTTCTAAAAAGTTCATAGGCTGTCATATTTGTTGGTTTGACTAGTGAAGCGAAAGACGGTGTTTGAAGATCTTTACTTGGCATTCCAGCTAGGGTTTCAGAGGGTGGATCAACAATGAATGTTTCTGGTGTTCTTGGTTTGGCAGGTTTTATCAACTGCTGATTTAGTATACATTCCTTTGTGGGTGTCTTATTGAAGTCAAGTACATCCACAGATCCGAAATTTGATGAACATTGAATAAGTGAAGCTTCGTTGTCTTTATTTAAATCTACTAAATCAGCGACAACAGATTTTGTTATTTTAAATAGTATTTTGTTAATTAATACTGTATGGTACGTATTTATAATTGGTGAAAACTTGTTGTATAATTCATTTTGTGCATCTGAGATATAGTAATCGGCTAAACTACTCAAAATTGGCAGCAAAATGGCTTCTCTTGCTAAAAGTATTTTAGATGGAACGGGTATCTCACTTGTACAACTTATTGAAGCAATCGGCGTTTCGACACGCTTAATTGCAATATCTGAATCTCTTTTGAGAATTAATGGAGGTGAATTTGGATGAAGTCTGGCTTTGTCAAATATTTCACTGTTATCATCAAATTTATTATTTACAAATTTTTGATTTTGAGCTCTTTTTATCCGAGCAACGGCTTGTCTTCTGACAGTCCGAGCAGAAATTTCTAGCATTAATCCCTCTACAGTTCTACAAGTTTCCCTTTCATAATCATTTGCCATTTGTTTAGCATCATAAGTGGTAATTGAATTCTTAGAATATACGCTGTCGACCTTTGTGTTTGACAATTTATTTGAATTACATTTTCCGCAATTGTTCTGGAGTTGGATTGCTGATTTGAGTGTGGCATCATTTAACATAGACCAAGGATCACTATTAACAGAACTTTCTTTCATATCAACAAGCTCTGCAATTCTTTGTAAAGTTTTCCTGGATTTCGATTGAGAAACTGAGTCATCTCCTAAGCTAATATCATTGATAAACTGTTGCATACCACTACCAGTCCACGGAAAATGAGGACTTTGAAGCTGAGTTGATCCATTTGTGTTGGAATCGTTCGAACCGAATGCATTAAAGAAATATGGACCGTCGTTTTGTTTTTTAGGTAAATGCGACGAAGTGTTAACGGTAGCCAGCTTGTTTGAATGAAGACAATGACTGGTATTTACATCAGCTATCTTGGTATTTATTTTGCTCAGTTTTACGTCTGTAGACATTATTTATTATTATAAAATAACGTGTCTTCTCGCCATATTAAATGTATAATTTCTGAATATAATAATTTTCAGATAACTTGTAGTATTGATTAATTATAATTTAAAATGATTTTATATTTTACCATAGATATTTTCTTTACTTTATAAATATTGATTGGTTATTAGTGATTAATTGGGCATATCAATTTGAAAAAATGTATGGTAAAAAGTAAGAACTTTTTCTGAAATTTAATTATAATTAATTATTGCAAAAGTAAAAAGGAATTTTCATAAACTAAAATAAATCTATTAATAATAAACGAATATTGCTTTATGAAGATTTAAGAAAAAATTCTTTAAAATTATATGTTTCAATCATATTTAATTAATGTAATACTTGTAAAATGATTAGTATGCCAAAGCGAAAAATATCTCTATAAAATGAATTTTGTTCCCATTAATATTTGTATTTTTATTTTTTCCCTGTTATAACTATTTTATTTAAACAATAACATGTTTCTTAAAAGTGACTTTCTATTGCATTAATTATACTATAGTATAATGAAAATAGTACTATTTTTATGATGGAATTACTAATATGCAAATGGGTTTACGCAATATATTAAATTAATTGAAATTATATAAGTTGATCACAATCATATACAAATGCAAATAGTTTTGTTGTCATTCTATATCGATAATAATTCATTTTCATTTAATTTATAAGTATCAGCTGTAAATTTACTCAACAAGAAAGGCGGCTAAAATTTAAATGTCCTATTCTTGTGAAGCATTAAACACAGAATGAGAAAACTGTCCTTACTCGAGTAGTTCCTCAAAATAAGTTTGAAATTCATAAAAGTAAATTGAATATTTTTGAAATAGTAATAAATATCTCATTTATTTTAGTTAGTTAATTTATAATCAATTTTTATACTTTATATTTTCATATTTTATATAATTTCTTTCAAATGGGAAGAGCTTTAGGTCGGTTTTTACATCCCCACCCTATAAATATCTCAAATTAAAAATGGTAAATATTGAATGTACATATCAGGCTAAAATATGTTATTATCATTTTCCAGGGCTCAAACAATTACCCTAATATTAATAAACTAAGCATCGTTAGAAACATAAGTTGGGAATTCGAAAATGACTATATTTTTCGTGTCAACGATGAATAGTATTGTGGGAATGCAAGTAATGGTAGAAATAGGATAATTATTAATAGGCCGGAAATAATTCATAATTTTTGCAATCAATTTATTACTTACTTGTAAATAATTTATATATTAGATACAATAATATATATTTTAAAACATATATAGAGTAATTCTAAATATAACGGTTTTATCATTTTAAATAGTAATGATTAATATTATACTGAATTTTTGAGATTGAATTGTTTTTTCTGAAATTCAAGAGTCATTGATGAATTGTAATTAATATTTCGTGCTACAATGCAATTGTTCTGACAATACAAATCAATATGACGTTCAAAGTAGAATATTAATCAATAGAGGAGAAATGCTAGTTAAATCCTATCATCAATTTTTAATTATTGAAAACAGTTAATAGAGGAGAAATGCTAGTTAAATCCTATCATCACTTTTTAATTATTGAAAACAGTGATGCATATGAAATCAATAAGAGTAGAAAATCTTATAAATTATTTTAGTTATTTCTATGCTATATTTCTCACTTATGCTCATTTACGAAATATATCACATTACAAACAAAGACGTTATAATATAGCATTCCATATATTATATGTTATGATTCAAAATAATATACGTTTACAGTCATTGATGGTCTTACATATTTAATAATCAATTTTTTTAATATAATTTCACTTTATAAGAAAGATAATTGATATCGAAATAAATAACAATACTTACAAATAAAAAATAAAGCTCAACGCTCAATTGTAAAACGTTCTAATGGATACGTTATTCAGTAGTTTATTAAATTGATTATGAACATATTAATTTATTAATTTATTTAAATTATTCGATTTACGTATTAAAAATAGATTTGTAATATTTAGTAGGATCGCTCCGTTTACTGCAATCGCCTTTCATTTTACCACAAGAAGTTTTCGATATGTCGCTTATCTTAATTATGTCCTTAAAAACAAAACGTCGCTAACCGCCTCAAAATTTACAAATCTATTTTATTTAAAGTACATTTATATTAGTATATGTATATTTACTTAACCCTATTTGCTCAATCTTTTTTTATAACGTTAACCACCACCTTGGCCCGTTTATGACACCTATAAAATTGTATATATAGGTGCTATCGGAAAGTTTTGTCGTTTTGAAAAAGTGAGTTTTATTTAAATTTTTCGCTGGTTTTATATCTGATTACGTTATATGCAGCGACAGCTCAGCTAGTATGAATATGAAGTTTACGGTCGGTGTTCATAGATTTCAAAATTCAAACTATAGTTCATAGATTTTTAAATTAAATTAGATTAAAAATTCAAACTATAGTTCATAGATTTTTAAATTAAATTAGATTAAAAATTCAAACTATTGATTGTACATTGTGAACTAAAATGAATCTTTCAAGACAAGATATCAGATTGCTTATTTATTATGGTTGGATGAGACATTTGGATGGAGTAGCGATTGCAATGGAGATAAATGAAACATGTGGTCGTGATACAGTTAATAAAAGGACATGCCAAAGATGGATCAAGCAGTTTGAAGAAGGCGACTTTCATTTGAATGACAATGAACGAAGCGGGAGGCCAAGCTTGGATGCTGAGTTTGATGAAGGTGTCAAGG
>JAYRBW010102492.1:0-19315 GCA_036023295.1 Invenusta paracnida
CGTAGGTAAATAGTAGTATTGAACTGCATGCAGAATTTAAAAGAGTGAACACTCTTTGTATAATTACTCTATGGTATAGATCACTATATGCATTTTATTTGTGGTTTTTTAAATTAACAGAAATTGTGGAAGTTTAATTTTTTTTAAATCGATGTTATTAACAGTTATTTTAGCCAAAATAAAGGAAATTAGAAATTAGTTTATATATCCCAAAAAAAGGATTAATATGTATCATCAATCATATTATAGTAACTATTTATATTTATTAGATCACCCATAGATGAACTATTTTACATTCTAACCTTCATCGTACAAAAGAAATAGCATAGGCACCTCTATGTGCAAATTATCCATTATATGATTAATATTTGATAGTCTAAATCTTGATAGTTGTTATACCTTCTCATCTGTCGTAAGTTCATGTAAAATGTATTTATATATGTATATTGTAGTTTACGTTAAAGCAAATATATAAATATGTGTCTTGCTTATTTAAATGTAATTCAATTTTATGAAAATAATTATTTATGAAGCATATATACGTAAATTATACATTATTTGAATTAGAACGTTTTTAATCTTGATGTAACAGAACATAATGTATTAGGTACTTAATCGCAAATGTTAAAGAACTTCACTGCACATATTAACTTTTTTTAGTTATTTATGTTTATAACAAATTATGTATTCAAAGATCACTAGTCAAATAATAGGTAACAAAGAATATATTGTGAGCATATATTATGTGTGTATATTTTTTATAACAATTAACTTTATTTACGTTTCATATATTGTAAAACCGCGTATTTATAGATCAATAATAAGTTTCATTAGCATATTTGTATAATATTTTTTCATGAACTTTACTGTTATAACATATGACGCTCGTTCATTGACACATATACACACACACACACCAAAACACATCATCAACATTCAACTTCGTGCTATTAACTGAAAATACTAATTTAAAATTATATACTCTTATCATTATTTATCAATAAATTCATTTTGGTCTTTTGAAAATTGCAATATATATACAATCTCTCTTATACTTAAGATTATAAGTTAGGGCAATAAGTTAGGGCAATAACTTAAGGCTATAATTTAAGGCTATAAGTGGCTATAAGTTAGGGCTATAAGTCAAGTCTTTAAATTAGGGCTATATGTTAGGGCTATAGCTTAAGGCTATAAGTTAGGACTTTAAATTAGGGCTATAACTTAGGACTATGACTTAAGGTTATAACTTAGGACTGTGACTTAAGGTTATAAGTTAGGACTATAAGTTAGGGCTACGACTAGGTATTGCTTTAACTGCAATTAATAGGCCAATCTTAAAGGTACTAGTGATAAAAATAAAAACTTTTTTTTCAAAATCTATATAGAGTGTCTTTAAAAATAGATTATGTATAATTTAAATTACTTGTAAAAGAACTTACTTTTAGCCTCCCTTTTATTGCATTTTATTGTAAATTTTAAATGAAGTTTCCATGTTTTTTCCCAAAATAAAGTTTTTACAAATGTTATCTCCATAATATGAATAGTGAATATTATTCAATATCGTGCCCCCAAAGGGGTCATGCGACCTCACTCTAAAAATGCACACCTTTGTAAAAATTTGCGCAAAACTTATAAAAATAGTATATCTTTATAAAATAAAAATATTATTCGCTACTGATTAATGTCATGTAATAATTCAGAATAAATTGCAAAAATAATGTATGGATAGGTTAAATAATTATTATAATTTATTATTATAATTAAATCTTATTATTATAAGTTTTGTATATAGAAATGAATTCGTAATGGCTTTTTGAAGAAGATTTTAAGGATACGTTCATTCAAGCACTTTTAAATTACTTAATAAGATGCTATATATCCTAACGTTTTATTTTCTGCTATGCATGAGCTATACATTGTTTTTATGTATTTCTTCAAGACTATACAGAACATTCCAGTATTTTTCATTTTTGTATATGTGTTTTATTTCATGAGGAAGGTAAAAATTTGTCAGAACAATTTTTTTGTATCTTAAAGAAGTAAAATACTAGATTATGTACACATAATATATTAAATTTATATTTACCTTTTTGATACAAATTTGATCGACCGTACATAATATAAGATAAGCAAATATATATATTGCAGAAATAGTATGTTCAACTTTGTCAAAGGAATCGAAATATAAAACATAATTAATCAATCACAGAGAAATCAAGATCAAAGACTAAGCAGAGAATTAATAAAAACGAAACGCATTATAAAAGTATGTAGTACCTAGAATGAAAATGAATGGTTTATAAAATTAAAATTAAATGTATTGAGTAATCGCAAATATATATAACAGAATGGATTGAATGACAATGAAAAATTTTTAAAATGAAACATGAAATATAATATTTTGAATTTAATTTATTTAAATATGTTACAATTTTCAAAGAAGGATATTTGCCTTGTCGACTTAATTAGTTGATATATGAAATATCATTATAATTATTGTGCAATGCTTTAACTATGAAAGTTAATCAAACCAAAATGAATATAGTCAATGATAGTGTTCCCATATACATGACAATTTATACGTTTATTGATGTATGTTATTTGGAAAGTTATATTGATTTATGCTACTGTTCGTCCGTATGATTCTAGATATTTGTTTGTGAGAAATATTTGATTTATTTGTATGAATTTATATTGTGAGTCGAATTGATTATTATCTATTTGGTGAAATTAAATTGTTGTGATCTTTATGGAATTATCAATTCTGATGTGATGTTTGGTAATTTGCCTGATTGTGTTTTTCGAATTTGATTTGAATTTGGATTTGACATCTCCGTGGATGATAATAATAAGTTGTGAGAAAAGAAGTTGTCGGAGGCTGGAGTGAGTTGGTCGGGCGCCAACGGAAAATGTGATTCGAAGTGTTCTTGAGTGATAAAGTTGGGCCCTTAACGATAGATGCGATTACAAGTATTATGGAGGGATTGAATTGGACCTCTAATAATAAAAGGCGATGACAAATATATTTGGTGCTTATAAATTGTCATTAAATACTAACCAAATATTGAGATAAATTCGGTAAGCTAATTAGCCTGATAGCTAATGAATAATTTGTAATTGATAGTTATAAACAAATGCATGTTTCCTAATAATCATCTCTATGTTCTCATTGTATTAGTATTGGTTTTAAATTGTAAATACTTTAATTAAACTGATTATTAAAGAGATTATTATTATTATTAGATAATAGAGTTTATTGATATTTTAATTGGATAACAACAGTAAGATGTTACTCAGTTTCTAATAATATTTTTCGCAAAGGGGTGAAAGGAAATATTTCCATATTTTTACTTCCTAACATAAAGACATCTTCGAATAAATACGAAAGTTTTCTATATGTCCCAAAAGAAGATAATATGTTAGTTACTTCAATTCACACAATGGAGCAAAAACTCTTTCTCAAAATGCCGTCGTTACTTTCTTTGTCGAGCTTTTTCTCAATAAGAATTGCACCACCAATTGGGATAAAACAAATATATTGATCATATTTGTACTATATACTATAATGTCAAAATTGTTACATGAAACATATTTATCTACTGAATTTTGAAAATAATATTAACAAATTTAACTCTGCGTCAAAGGAAGAAGTCGATGAAACGAATCAGAGATTAATAAAATATACAAGAATAAATCAAAGCTGGTTGGCAAAGCGATAACTACTTGTTATGTATTTTTGTTGAATTTTGATATCACTTTCACCTACTTTCATATACTATCATCTCAAATTCAGCACATATTCAGAGGACTATTATCGCGCTTGTTTAAAGTGATATTTTGAAACGTTATTATGTTTGCTATAATCTTTCTTTAGAAGTTCAAGTTAAAGGAACTGCAAGATGTTTTGGTGAATCAAAATTGAGTACATATCATTGTCTTATAGATACAGATGTTTATATACAAAATAAAATGTACGTGTTTGTAAAAATTATATTCAAATTAAAAATTATTATGGGTTTTTAATGATTTTTTTTCTATATATATTTTATAAATTTTTCTGTCCAAACAATTTAGATTTTTTATATGTTAAATATGTTGAAACTTTGTTTAAACATTTTGTTTGTCTTAATCTTTTTTTAGATATAGGAGTACAAATTATTTATTAAGCGTTTTTGGTATATGTGTAAAAAATATGCTACGTTTATTTAAACAATTTTTTTTAGATAAGACGGAAAATATATAGAAAAGTAATATTAAGGTTCAGTGAATTAGCAATATTGCATATGCATTCTCCATAGCGCAATATGGATAATGTTAATATGCCATGCATTGTTGTGCCATTGATAAAGTATAGAAATCGACTAATTTCTTTGTATAAATTTCAATTAACTTAGAGATACCCGTATTATTGCAACTGAAACAAGTAACAATTGACTGCCTAGTATTCTACAAATTGAAGTGGATTTTCTGTATAATTCAAACTTGCTGCTATTATTTAACTAAAATTCATATTATATATAATAAAGTATAACAAATTATTATATTTTAAGCAACATTACACATTCTTGACACCACAATGTAATACAAAACCAAGAGTTTTAACTATTAATGATTTTATATGTATCGTGTTGAAAATTTATCGTAGGAAAATTGTTATTTATATAAAAATGTAATTTCCAATTTAATACAATAAGTGCTACACGTATATATTTGTATTATACTTTTTTTGTAAAATATTTTTAGAATTCGACATATTTTCAATGATTTTAAAGTACTTGAGTTCTCTGACAAATATAAAAGGAAAAAGTTATACATAAACTTCTTCATTAGATACATAATTTAATATATATTATGTATTTGAAAGTTATACAAGTCTCAACCATAGATTAAGACTTTAAATTATTGAAATGATAGACTTACTAAGAAAAATCTATAATCAACCTATAAACTTAGGCGAAAGTGTTGGACACAAACAACACAACACAATGCAATTAACACAACAAAACAAACAAATATGACAATTATGGAGTGCCAGTTGGCGAATTGATGTAACCGCTTATACAAGCGAGTGATATTACTTAGGATATAAATGACATTAGTAGAGATATATTTAAATAATAATACTAAGGGCCGCATATAGATTATCTATGCATTAATATAATATTCCAAGTATTTGTCGCCACTATTAGCTTTCAATTTCTGATTCAGACTATAATTTTTGCAACACATTTTTCATATGAATTATATAATTATAAAATTATATCACAAGGAATATAAAGTAAATTAAATCTCAAACTGTGAAAACATTATATTTTCTCCAGTAAATTTTATAAAACAAAAAGAAAAGGTTTTCTAAACATTTTATTTTTGCTTTATATTAACTGTTTATTTGAGAAAATAATGTTATATTTATATTTCTCATTATGAAATCTTATCGCCAGAAAGTACTCGTATTCATCAATTATACCAAAACTCGTTTACTTTTCCTTAATTGGCTTTTAGTGACAACTAATTCACTAAACACACATTTTGAAAACAAAATTTGCAAGAGAAGATTTATTTAATTAATAAATATAATATGCAGCACTACAATCTATTATACAAGTTAATGCTAGTGTGCATTTTTATATTATTTTGATAGGATTTTTTACATGTATATGCCTGAAAGAGCAGTGACGACCAGGAAATGGCCGTCAAAAAAAGTTACGCTAATCGAATAATGATCACATATTTCAAGCGTCCATCTCTAAAAGCTATTAGCATGTTTCTATTGAAGCATTGGCATTAAACTGAAGTTTGCTTTGACTTTTATTCATTTTCGTCGTTATCATCGTTATCTGCTTTTTCTTCGTCGTTGAAAACGGAAAGTATTTTTTCCAGTTGTGAGATAGCTCGTAGAAAGGATTCAGCGTGATCGCGACCCTGCTTCTTTGTGACTAAAACGAGAGCAGAACGGAATTACACAATCCCCAAAAGTCAATGTATATATGAAAAATATGGGTACATAAACATTGCCTTTACAATCACAATTATTGGAAAAAAAAACATTTTTTAAATATTTGTAGTGAAATATCAAGTAACAAAAAATAAATATGCTAAAATAAAAAATATACGATATACTTGTTTCAACGCATTTAGATATTTTAAGGAGAATATTAAAGAAATGTATTTTATATATTAATTATAAATTGTGAAAAAATAAAATCCCAAAAGATGAATACATATGTTTGCTTTAAACTTTAATCTATTAGCAATATAGAATCTAAAAAAATATTTCTAGTTTGGAAAAAAATATATAATTGTACAAATAAAATTCGTCAATTTACCAAAAACTATATCGGTTTGTTCAAATTATAAATTGATAAAAAAGTGATTACTGTGATACATAAAAGTCAAATTTGCATTATTTACATTATTTTGTTCCGTACACTTCCTTAATCAGCATGAAGATTGCAAGAGAAAAGATGTAATTTGTTGTTTCTTCTATATACAACTCTTCCCCTAGTTTTCAAGAATTTGGTGTTATACAACACAGTATACTAAGGTATAATCCATAATCGTTATTTATATATATTATTGCTATATTTATATTATTTCATTTAAATGAAAACTTATGTTATTGTGTATTTCATTTATCATATTAATATATAAAAATAAAACTTTCTGAAAAATATTTATATTATAATATTGATTACATTAAATATAATTAAACAATAAATTACATTTATAATAAAATAAATGTAGGCGTGCTAGTTTCATTTTTCTTTATGTCAATAGTTTATTCAAAAATGTAATGCTACATCTAAAGTATATAGCTTTGTTAACTAAATGAAAAGTAATTTTTAATTACCCATATTATCTTCATTTTCACTGTTTAGAAGTCGTCGATGAGAGAGAGTTTCATCATCCATCATGTTATCTTTGCGAGTTGGTTTTCCTTCAGAAACCAATACCAAAAGTCCGAATAGAATAACGTAGAGGAACAACTTCATTGCGAGTCGAAAAGAAAAATTGACTTTCTTCAAATTAAGTATCGGCAAATGTTGCTCAAGAGTCTGACAATCTATATCGTCTGGTATATTTATTTATACCAGCACTAAAGATGTAATCTAAGACTAATAGTAACTTAATGAACTATGAACTGGTCTGTATTTTCCTTTAGAATAAAAACCCGAGCCACGTATGCGTTTGATTTTAGCTCATCAAAATTAGTGACAGACAGATTGATATCTTTTGCTTTAACTATAGATATAATTTTATAGGAATGAGGTTTGAGTTAAATTGTGTTAATTATATTTTGTTAAAATACTTATTAAGGCGGGTTTTCACAGAGACTACACTAAACTAGCTCGTAGACGTGAATCCATTAATTCATGGGAATTAGAGTCAATAACTGAAGACAAGATAGTTAACAAGTTCCAAGATCGCTGCTCAAATACAATTATTATCAAAGGAATCATTTATGTATCTGCGGTAACATCGATACTATCATCAGTTCAACTGCAAACTTTGTCAAAATAGGTAAATATTAGAGCAAATAAATGTACACTCTAATTACAATAAATGTGAAGCTTATATGTAGGTAGAGTTGACGTGGGTGTTTTAAGCTGCTTTAAAGTATAAATTTAGCGTGTATAAATGAACTATAAGTGGACATTGTTTAGAGAGTTAGATATAGGTATTTATAAATGTAGTTATATTTTATTTGTGTATATTTTGAAGGTACAAATATTGACCATTCTAAAAATTAATTTTTATTTCTGTGTCTTTGACTTCAATATTTAAAGTAAATATTATTTGATAAATTAATTTATCACTAATTCTTCCAACGATGACATTTAAAATTCCATTTTGCTAGAATATAAAAGTACAATTAGGTATGAGATTTAAAATGAATAATTCAAAAAGAGTTGTATCTTAATGTCTTGAAAATGTAATAAAACTTATAATAATTACTCGTTAAAGAATATACATATATATATATATATATAATCTGGAAGAAAATATAATATACAAAATTTTAATACTGTAAAAATGTTTATGTTTTCTTTAATATTAATACATAATTATGTGATATTGTATTAAGTATAATATAGTTATGTCACAAGTTAGAACTACTAAAATATTAATGGACATTTCGTAATTATTTTAAAAGCGCATAACTAATTAATCAAATATGTTTTAAATCTTTTAATGCTACTTATAAGTATGGATTATAATTTTACTAAATAATATATTTTGATATATGTATTCTACCGAGAATAATTAATATTTTATTTTTATCTATTTATTGGATTTCAAATCTTACATAACAGTATATTATGTTTTTCTGTATGCATTTTTATTTTTTACGTATTTAGGTAATAACATTTTGTAAACAATATCCGAATGTTACATAATTCAGTAATATATGAATGGAATATTTGTGTTCAGATATTTGTATTATAACTTTTTCGATATACTAACAAGTAAAATATAAGATAATAATTAAGGAAGAAATAAGATAATTCACAATAAGCGTATTTTGGTTAATATTATATAACATTTTTAATATATCGGAGTTATGCAAACATAAATATTATAAGTAAAACATATTAAGTTTTTTACTATTTTAAAATACATTCTTACCATATAGGTACATTATTTTAAGTTCTCCAAACTTTTTATTCAGTTGTTATATATAAAATAGACAACATGACTAAAAAATATGTAGAGAAAACCTTTTTAAAGTAGAACTACAAACTTATATAGCAATTATATATTATTACAAAATGAACAATACTAATTGTTTAACAGTCACCATAGTTTTTATTCTACAAAATAAAAATATTTATAGTTTAAATATTGAATA
Organism: Invenusta paracnida; assembly: GCA_036023295.1. Lineage (NCBI taxonomy): Eukaryota > Metazoa > Platyhelminthes > Proseriata > Coelogynoporidae > Invenusta > Invenusta paracnida. The sequence goes on from JAYRBW010102492.1 coordinate 8,852, forward strand.
ACATGAAACAGTAACTACTTAGTATGTTGTAACAATATATCGTGTAGAAAATACTTTTTGTGTAACATACATTTAATTTTGTTATTTAGTTTATGATTGATAGAATATTTCTTTTGAATATAATAATTTTTGAAAATAAATTTGAATATTTTTTAATTTTGACATTAAGCTTAACAATGCTTCGTATCATCAGAAACTTTTTGTCGGTTAGTCTTATCCACACCGGAGGCTGGGCTTTTAATACACTTTCTCCGTCATTTTTGTTCTGATTTTAAAATGAAAAAATGGAACAATGATAAGGATTCAGTGACTTTTTCTAAAATAAAGTTTTCTAACTTTGAGCGCTGTATTCGTCTGTGTGCACCCAAATGGGTGTCCACATCATAAAAATACACCCTTTTTGTCAAAAATTAGTAAAACATTTTTTTATGTATTAAAATGCATATTTCTATCAAAATTGACAACATTTGCATTCGGGTATTGATTAATTCCATGTAATAATTCTCAACGTACAAAGAAGTTTTCCTGAGAAAATATTTAAAATTCTAATTTTCACTATACTTTCAAAAATATATTTTTCATTTGACATTTTTTCAATGAAATATGTTACAAAACATCTTCGTTTAACTGCATGCGAAGTTTCCAAACTCTACTCACAAATTACAAATTTGATAGGGGAGGTGTCATATTGGTGGACCAATGAGCTTCCCAACTCCCTCCCGGAATTGATGTGCAAGAAAGCCTGGCATGGTTTGAATTGTCGTAAAATTAAATATTAGATACTTTGACTGCGGTATATACAAACTTGTTGTTTCTATCATATTGCATACATTGTTACCATAATTGCATGCATTTTTTTTTAATATCTGTAGCTGCTGGCTATTTATTGATTATAAATTCCCCCGTAAACTGCATGGAGGAATAGAGGGAGGTATATTGTATCCTTTATTTGTACATTTTGGGGTACGGATGAAATACTGTTCATGTAGTGCTGGACTGCAGTATTAGTAGTAATGCTGTATGTAACGCTATACTATGTAATATGTTTTTGTTATAGAGCAGTAAGCGCAACACATGGAATACGACTTCACATGTGTAACTGTATGTGTAGCTCTATTACATAGTATGTACATGAACAAATTTACAAAATTAAGGCATCCAACACATAACTCAATATTTATATATCCTCAAGGGAGCACACATTTAGAAATAATTGTTGAGTTCAATAACTTTTTTGCATTTATAATTAAGTAGTTTCAATTATAAAGATAAATAATGTTTGGTAGGAAAAATAACCTTTTGTGTGCATATCGCACACATTTTGTAATGGATTTAATCACAGAACCTGAATGAATAGTTACACTTAAAGTGGAACAGCAAACTAAACGAACCCTTTAGAGTCGCTATACATTCGACTAGCAAAGCTATCAGCCAGGGCCGGAAGAATTTAATTTAGTCCGAACCGGGGTTTGAACCCACTCCATTTGAGCAGCAGTCCAATACTCTACCTCTGAGTCACCCCGTCCCTATTTTGAATGCAATACCTCTCTCAATTATAATAATCTATAATAATATTTTGTAAAATAAGGGAGAGTCACAACTCGCAAAATATAACAACTCGTAAGCCTTACCAGTTGTTATATATCTGTCAAATGTGCACAATTCGTAAAATAAAAAAAACAAGTCGTAAAACTTCTCGAGAAAGTTTTATAAGTTCAATACAAGTCGTAAAACTTATTTTGCACATTTCGTTAAATTACTTTATATATATTTAGGACTTCTATTATAATACACTGTCATCAACTCACTCTCCCCTCTCAGTCACAGCAAATACATGTTTGTCTAATAACGAAAATATATGCGCATATTTATTATTCCCCAAGTATTTAATAACGATTTATAATACAAACCCTTTACACACATAAACATCTTTGATATAATATGATTAATAGGACAGGTGTGGCAACCTAATTTTGACAAGTCAACACCTGACTCTATTGTTATGAATTTTATGGAATACTGGGGCTATTTTTTACTTCGTGAATTTATATAATGAGCAAATGCTTAACAGTAGCAGTTAATAATCAAATTAAGTTATAAATTATTTCTTTTGATTGTAAATAAAATGTCATTTTAATTACAGTTTTTTTAAACAATCTCTTTGCACTGGCAAATCTACATAGGTGCTTCTGTGTTAATCTATATAATATATTATTTAAGAGATATTATATACCTTTGTGACAAACTTAAGTAATCCTGCACCGAAGTACTAAATGCCAAGAGCCTTAAAAAGCATTGATACTCTGTTTAATGATTATGTATCCATGTATATCTGTTTATATACAATATATCAGCAGATATATTTATTAAAAGCTAAGAAATTGCTATATATATATATGTATAGCTATATACTTAATATGAATGTATTTTAATTAAGTTTGAAAATTGATTCACTGACTATAATGTAAAGCAGTAGAAAAATCTATAGGTTCGTAGAATGGTATAAATATAAATATAAATACAAGTTGTTCCTACATGAAAATGTACCTACAATGAACTAATCTATTTTCAATATATATTTAACTGCAATGACAAAGTTTAACATACTTAAAAAATATTTTGATAAGTTTATAACTGCACAGTATAAACAATTTTATGTATATTTAAATCTTCAATGAAACTGATTTCGCAGAACAAATTAAGTCAAAGATCTGTATTCTTAAAGAACGTTAAAAAATTAGTTTAACATATATAAAATATAACATATGAAAAATATATTATATAGATATCGCATATACACTAGTTTTATAACTAAACTAAGACTTAAAACAGAAACTGCACGAAAAATATGAGAAATAAAAATTTCCACTTATTTATACGAAATAGATTAAAGTCAAAATGTAAGAAAGTTGTGTTATATTATAATCTAAAATTTGATTAAAAATATTAACGAATTAAAAACTTACAATTAAAATTAAATTAATAAAATCCTAATAAAGTATATGGAAATAAAGGCATTATTACTTTCTTTGAAATACATTAAATTAAACGTATACAATACGAAATTGGGCAAACAGTTTTCTAATTGTTTTAAATAAATTTATTATATATTCAAATATCAATACAGACTTATAATATCAATACATATAATGTACCAGGATTATTCCAATATTCCTGAGAATAATAATATTCTCTTCATTTCGCAGACACAGCCCGGAAAATTAATTAGCAATTAGCGAAAGCTGCGATGATTTGCTCGTTGGTTTGATGGTCTGGAGTTAATGGAGCATTGCGATAGGAGTAGTCCCAAATCAACCGTACCAGCTCCGTTGGCAGTATTGACATTTCCATTATGTTTATTACCCAAATCTTCAAAATACTGACGATATCCTCTTCAAATGGAGCTCGTTGATGGTATGTTCGAATAAAACCCAAGTTTTGTATGTATTTTCTAAGTCAGTTAGTGAAGTGGAACAAGCAACCAATTAGACCGGAGAATTGACCAAAAATGCGCTCTTGTGAATTTCGTTTCGTTTTAATTAATTTAAAGATGTAAAGATGTAATGTGAAAATGAACGCTTGTATAGATGTAGTATACGTATTATGTGTATAATACGAGGGTCTATAGGTAGAAACGATTGTCTATAAAACATTTATTTTGAAATGTCATCTAATTTTTTATATCTAAGATGTCTAGAATAGGGATTGCATTTAATGGGAAGCAATTTACAATATTACTTTTGAAAATATTAAAAGCAGGAAAGAAAGTTTTTAGTGAATAAAATATCTAATAATTTCGCTATTATGCTTTATTAATATATACATGTAATATGTAAAACTCTTGTTTGTGTCCAATTTTGATTTTTTTTATTATGAGATGAAATCTATAGACGCTTATTTTCTTATGACATCTTTATATCTTTAAATTAATCCAAATGAAATGAAATCTACAAAAGATAATTTTCTCATTACATCTTTACATCTTAAAATTAATTAAAAGTTTATTAAATAAAATATGCCATGATTTAGGGAAGTATATAATGCTAAGGTCATTTATTGAAAACATTATTGTTGTTGCTTATTTTATTTTAATGCAGAGGTACACATTTAACTAGAAAATTAAATGTCTTTAGTAGTAAGAGAAGGTGTCAGTGTCCCTGTCCTATATAAAGTAATTTTACGAGAAGTACAAAATAAGTTTTACAAATTGTATCCCTCTTCTCGAGAAGTTTTTCGAGTTATTCTTTTTTTTACGAGAAGTGCAAAAATTGTTTTGTGACTTATACACCCCTCTTTTTTTGAACTCTTACGACTTGTACAAAAAAATATTAATTTGTGTTTCACAACTTGTGTATTTTTACCAGTTGTAGGTAGCACTTCCGTAAATAATTATTTAAAAATATTGCTATATCAATTTACAATTATTTTACATACAGTAAGTTAAATATTTTCAAAAAACTTCTCACAGTTATGAAAAAATATATTTATATGATGTTATAAGATAAACGCGATATTTTTAAATATTGATTTTTTTTTTGCAAATATAATATTATTCGTACATCTTTCTTGTGTAAAAGATATATGAAATCGAATAAAATTTGCATAATACTTAAAAATACATGATCCTAAAAAAGATACTTTCCTTTTAGTTTATATTTTGCTAATACTGTAGAAGATTGCTGTAGACTCATCTGGGTTAAAGTTTTAATCTTTATTTGGATATGCCACGCTATTCTTCTCTTCTACTAAAATGTTATATTTAGCTGTATTAAACTGTATTAAACTGTATTAAATTGACAGAGAAATATCATGAACAGTATTTACAAATCCGTGCAATGCATGTAATTGTGTATCTTGATAAAGATTCTTTCAGCTAACACATGTCTTTTATAAACCATATGTGATGAAAATGTAAGATTTCTCATTTCTCATTTTCCATTCCTCTTTTTTTCGAAAAATATTACTTTTTGCAAGGCAATACATTTCTGTTCTAAATGCTAGCGTAATGGCTAACAGCTGGGTGATCTGAAGATTGTAAGAAATTAACAATAAATATTGATTTACAACAGTGTTCGCTATTTGAACTAAACTAACATTCTGACCTGCAATTATTAAAATTAAATAGACAATTAATTCTTGTAAATTTCTATTTAGTTGAGCAGCTTTTTTCCCGGCACGGTAAGCTTATTAGATCACCGTGACTAATGTCAAGTGTTCCGTCACCTCAATTGTTACATAACTCGACAAATACCATCATATATAAATTTATAAATAACTGTCTTATTTCGTCAATATATGTAGTATTCTTAGTTTGCTGTGATGTTAAAATTATTGAAACCTCACAAAATGCATTTTCTAAATCGAATGTATAACACGATCGCGCCATGACATAGTTATAAGGATGTATTAGGACTAGAATTTAGAACTAAAAGGTTTTCCAAAGACAGCTCACACATATACATTGCACTAATTTGTAAATAAATAGTTATGTTAACATCTTTTTAATATTGTTCCCTATACATATAACTTTTTTAAACCTTTTTAAACCATTTTTAGATCAAAAGCTTCCTCTCCCCTTTATTCTAGCAGTAAACAACAGTCCATGTTGGTTAATGTTGGATAATGAAATCTGCATTTCCCGTCATCTACAAATTACAATTTGAGTCATCTGAGGCCTAAGTCGGTCTGCCGATATATTCTTTTGTTAATCTTACTGTTCGATGGAAACAAGCAGAATTGCCACTCTTGTCACATTTCCAAGTGTTGTATAGTATCTTAATGATTCAGTACTCGAACGAAATTTCTAGCCGACTCGTTTATAAAAACGCATTCATTCCACACACTTATTAATTAATATCTATTTACATTCGTAGTTTTCTTTTTCTTTTCCCATTGATAATTTATGACGTTTTAGTATAGTTAAGTAGTCCGATGTAATTGTATTCAATTTAACATTTGTATTTTAATTATTATATATTTTATTTATAGTTTATTACACTAGTATTATTAATTGCACTGTGTATAATTACTCTGTAGTTTGTACAACACTTCATTAATATTATCTATTTTAACGCATTTGTTGCAGTATACTTTTTATCGTCTAAAGAACTTTTGATATACAGTACTAAATCATGAATAAATTTTATTTTTCAGAATCAAAAGTCGTTTCAACACAGAAGTGGTATCATCTTGAATAAACCACTTTGATACTACAAAATACGTGATATTTAAAATTTATCTCGTTAAAAATAACAGTAGGTAATATACTTCAACAGCATTGGAGCATTTTTGTTATTCTTAAATTTTAAATTAACTTATTTATTTATTTTACTTTAACTTTTACTCATGCAACAGCTACTTAATTTTACTTTATAAGCATCAGAACAAATATAGCACGTACACTCTGACACAATTTCTAACAATTAAGATTTAAAGTGCTTATGTAAAAATAATATTTAACTGTAAATTAAATTTAAAACTGGGTCTCTACATATCAGAGGAGCTGTGAGTATCCATGACTATAAAGTAAATAAGATCGATAACTTCGAAATGGATGAAGTAAACACTGAATATATATAATTTTACCCTAATGAGACAGTAGAAGATAAAACAATTCCAGGTAAAGAAAAATGAATATATATGAAAATATGAAATATATATATATATTTATATTTATATACATAAATATATTCATGGGAATATAATTAAAAAGCAATTGATATCGTATCCTGATTAATAATTTTGAATACCTATCTAATTATCCATCAATAAAATCTTGCACTTTTCCGACTGACTGTCTAATTGCATTCGACAAATTTCCAATACCAAAGATTTTCTTCCAATCTAAAACAAAATTCATCAATCATTAAAGAAATGGAAATACATACTTTTGAATATAGAATAAAAAAAATAAAAAACATAATTATTCATATGATTAAAATTTTATTGTGAACACCTAGACGTAAATGTAAAAATTGTGCCAAATATTCTCATAAAAGGTAAAGGTACATAATGATTCTACACGTGAATAAATATACACATATTAGTTCTACACGTAAATATACACGTGAAATAAAAAATTAATCAAATAATAATAAAATGGAGCCAAGTTTATAGTTTGATCGTCTGCACTTCTTATAGTCAAAAATTCAAAGGTATTTGTTGTGGATTTCAAGATTCGTAATAGTCAGGCAAATCTTATTTTCATTTATTCTATGCTTACATATACATTGAGGTTTCATATTAACTAAGGGTTTATGTTATTGCTTTAATAATCAATATTAGAATTATAAATAGTTATATACACTGTTCAACTATTATTTTTCTATTATTATGTCAATAAGTTTCGCTTATCACAGGAAGTACAAACGTTGTATAAATCAAAAAATAAATAGGTACGAGTTCTTTTTTCAAAGAAAAATAATTCAAATATATAACAAAAAAAGAAAACTAAATGAGATATACATGTTTAGTACAATAGGTTCGCAATACTCATAAACTTACTTGGATTGTACTTCATCTTTTTGTGGGCATTGTGAAACTTTCGGAATTGGGGGTTCGAGTATGGCTCCGGATCTATTTCGCTTTTGAACGTTGGAATACCATAAACAGCAAATGTAAGTGCTGCAAAGAAAATAGAAAGCGAAAAAAAATTCATATCGATCGATCAGGCTTTTTAAATTTCAATTGTATAAGTAACTCTCTAAATTGTAATTTTAAAATTCTTTTGTACACATTGATAGAACAGTGCCTATTTATATGTAGCCATCGCTTTATCAGGAAACTTGTCACACAGATCAGAAATGAACTAACAATTACTATACATGAACAATAGAAGTTTAGGAAATATCATACATTTAGGAAATATCTCTACTAGACTAGGTGCATAATGATAGCTCTGGGTATGTATAGAATATATTTATCTATTTGCACGATAACAGTAATGACTTTATCTAAATTATGTAACTCTTCGTTCATGCCAGATTTGCAAGAATACCTTACACATGCAATAGCGCCATCATAATTTGTAATCAGTTAATAAAACGTTTTCTGTATAAAACGAGGCACTCAGAGGTGTACACGTATATAATATAAATATATCAACTGTAAGTTATATATATAAGTATGCACAAAAATAATCAGTGTATTAATCAAAATTATATATTTGGAATTAAGATCTTAAAGCAATTTCCTCGAAATATTTATAAATTTATTTGGGTATTATTATAAAGCCTCACTGTAATCATTCCGATATACTATACTAATAAAATTAATCTAAATAATTATAAATGGTGATTATATATGTATAGATATGTTTATAATGTGATGGTATGCATGTAATTTGAAGTTTTATATAAAGTTCAAACGAAAATTAATTTCGATTGGGAATGAATTTCTAATATAACTCCATTTTCAAAACAAAACGAGAGCATCGCAAAACTGAAAGCCAAGAAACGAGTTCAAAGACAAAATGTTATAATAATATTGTAGATACGTAGTTTAGCCATTGAAGAAATTGTTATAAAATGACACCAAGAATTAATTGTTACAATGCTGGCTGTTAAAAATGCATAGATCGATCAATATAGTCCTTCTGCCAAACAGCATATTTGGACTTTTGGGTACCAGTTTGAGCAACCAAGGTTATTGTACATTTTCTGAAAGTGTATGATATCCTAGGATCATTTTGATGCATGATAACCTTATGTAAAGAGTAGCTTTCATGAGATACGGCCATTTTACTTATTTCTTATGTAACAGAATAGGACACATTTCTATGTTTTTGACCCAATTTTCGTGAAAACAGATATTTTCGTGAAAAATAACTATTATTAATATGTTTGAATAGATTTATGCATATAATTTTGTTCCTCTAAGTGTTTTCTACATAAACAAGTGAAATTAGATGGATAAGTCATACTATTTATTTTCTATAAATATTTGAATATTTGTTCTCAAGCTAATATATTGCCTATAATAGGCTTTAGTACCTACTAATATTCAAAATGGTTATAGAAAATAAATGGTATGACTTATCCATCTAATTGTACTTGTATTATGTAGAAAACACGTAGAGGAACAAAATGGTATGCATAAATCTATTCAAACATATTAATAATAGTTTTATATTCTTTAAAATGTCCGTTTTCACGAAAATTGGGTCAAAAACATAAAAATGTCTCCTATTTTTTAACATAGGAAATTAGTAAAATGACCGCATCTCATGACAGCTACTCTGCACAGAAGGTTATCATGTATTTATGAAATCCTTAGTATAAGACCTTTAAAATGATGTATAATAACCTTGGTTGCTCAAACTTGTACCAAAATACTCCTTGGCAGAAGGACTATGTATCTAATAATATACAAACAAGGAAATTACCTAATAAAAATAACAGGACAAAAAATATGAAAAAATGATTGGCAATGGTATTAATTACATTATTTTTTACTATTTTAAATTAATTTGGTTATTATAAATAAATAATTATGACATATTTGTACGTGTATACATAGATTCTTACATATATATGTATATGAAGCTATGGTGTGTTTATATTGCATCATTCATTTAGCTCTAAAAATGTTATACAATAATATGCATATACATATGTAAACAATGACTACAATAAACTTTATTAAAATTATTTGCATAGTTTTAATCTCCCGAAGTCTTTATATTTAAGGACCATCTTAAGCACACATGTGTAAATATATATGTTTTATCAACTGTCCATTATTATTTGCCATTTTATATGTTATTTCCCAGAGTTATAAATTTATATATTTTTTGTATCATATTAACCAAAAGAAATAGATAAATAATTAGTTATTTAATTGTTCAATCTCTATAATGTGAATTTATACTTCAGCTTGTAAATATTTTAAACTTATATGCATTGATACCATGTAGATCAATAATACCAAGTGTATCTACGTGTATGTCGCGAAAAATTTATTGTAACACTATTTTTACGGGATGTTCTTTCATATTTTTAATTTTCAGTTGTCTACCACAATGGAATAATTCGGCTTTATAATTTGCGATCCGCACAAATAACTGCATTGATTATTTATTATTTATTGAAAAGCGCATTCATTTCATATTATAATATTTCATTGTTTGAAGTAATATGAATGGTTATAATAAAAAAATATGTTATCCTATTACATATAGGTACCCATGTTCTTATCAAAGTAATTTAAAAACCATTTATCATTAATACTTGCTATTGCTAACAATAAATTTTACATAGTTGTAGAATTATTTTAAATTAATGTCATTAGGGCAAATAGTTGCTGCTGCTGCTGATTCACCAAGGAGTCTTCATGTGGGCCATGAGAATCTCTCAAGCATAGTTAGGGTCTTTTGTCAGCGAATCCTCGGAAATTGTGTTTCTTCTTTTTCTGTCATGGGCTGGGCATCTGAAGACAATGTGATCGCAAGTTTCTTTAGGGTCATTG
>JAYRBW010102503.1:0-19313 GCA_036023295.1 Invenusta paracnida
TTATATTAATGAGTTGACAATTGTAATACATTGTATTATTATATAATCTTATTATACAATTTTGTATACACTCTATATAACATGTACCTATATACTAATGAATGATGTGTTGTGGTATAAAAAATAAAAATAAAATAAATAACAATAATAGTTTTAACCTCTCTATATCTATAGGTATATGTATATATACATATAATATATGTTTACCAATTTTTTTACGGTTCATAGAATAGCTGAATATTCTGTACAGAACAGTAAAATTAATTGTCTAGAAAAAACTTGAAAATTTAACTCAAGGGCATTTTAAATACTAAGAATTAATTTCAGAAGTTCATTGGCAACACTTAATTGTAAGTATATTCGTAAAAATGCATACATTCTTATAAGTTAAACATTTGTTTTTGATAGTCACATTATGTATTTTATAAATATACTATAGAATTTAATCAAACATATGAAAATAATAAGTAAACGCCAAAAAATATTTTTTTCTTCATAAAAAATGAAAAGCGTAGGATTATATATAAAATATAATTCAAGTAAGTTCCAAGAAAACCTACACGTTAAAGATGTAAAAATTGAAAACAAAATATATATTATGATAACAATATATTGGTATTATCAAAATGGACAAGTTACTCAACTAGAAAAACGTGAAATTTAGAACATAATAAGCCTGTAGTCTATCCGCGGTGGTATAATTGTGAAAGCAGTTTTCAAAACAAATAGCGGCCGTGGTTGGTCTGGACATATATCGTACGCACCTGTAGCGAATCAACCTCGTCTTTCTGTTTGTGTAACAGACGCGACATCTGCGCACGCCTAGGCATTCATTCTGAGCTCGCCCAGACGCAGGAATGAATATCGGCAACTGTTGTCAATTGCGTATACTATAACTTGCCTCAGTCTAACACAATATATCGAGGTGAAGTCGAAATTGAGGAGGCCAGCTTTGTTCATCAGATGAACGTACTTATGGAACGTTTTTTGTACCTTGAATTCCTTATGCCCGTACAGTGCTGTCCATTCGCGATGAGTATATAATTCAAAGTCTACTGTACAGTACTCTTTGTTAACAAACGCAATAAAAAAGACTATAAATGCAACAAAATATTTTTCAGTTATTGTAAAGGATAAGAATAATATTTGAATACTGATAATAAGACTATTTCAAAATAACTAATTACAATTCTTGATTATTTTTCGTATTATATAAGATAATAACAAATATTGTTATCCCTTACTGGTCTGGACAGTAAAAAGTGGCCATAACTTTACGCGAATATGTTGAAAAAAACAAATCAAGGTATGTGATCCTGACGCTGGGAATTACCTCATTATGAAGGTCAAATCAGTTGCAATGAAAATTCTTTTTGCATACGGCCATATAGTAAATACTTCTCAATGCTCAAGTAAATTTTGCCCATATCATAGAACTGTGTCGCAAAGAATTCCATATAGGTTTGGATAAACATGTCGTATGTGAGACAATTTTTCCATGGATCAACAGTTGATTAATCATGTGTTTAGATATAGTTAGATAATAATTAGATATAGATAGTTATTAGATCAGGGAATACTTTAAACACGGAAAGTAAAACGCACGAAAAAGGATACTTTCAGTTATGCGGGTCTACTTCAAAAAATGTATTTTTTCACTTTATAGATAACTGTATCGAATCCTCCAATCTTGCAGTTGTTAAAAGTACCTATAGAAATTCATTTATATGACTTTTATAGTAGTCCCTGGTTTTTTATTTGTCACCTAATTCCTTTGCATTTTCTTGTTTTTAAAAGCATTAGTATAATATTCTTTTCCTTCAATTTTATAAGAATAACATTTTGATTTTGGGAATATTATTTCAGACATTACACTGCATCCTAATTCATCTTCAAATTTTCTTAATACTTTTTTTTTTTTTTTATTAAATAAATTGTGTTTCATATTGAAATAACTTGTATCTAATTGATTTAATAATCTTTTTTTATCTTCATAAATATCTTCTGTTTTTATATTTAGAAAAACTATCAGTATCAAATCCAATTACTTCTATATTATCATATCTCCAAGTAGGAATAATAGTATTATAGAAAAAATCATACATTAGTAATTTACTTAAATCTAAAATAGGTAGATGCTCTTAAATAATTTGGTTTAATAAAATATATTGATGTTATATTACTTTTTATAATACTAAGTCTAAATTCTTATTTATAATTTCATTTCCTTTATAGTTAACTCTTGATGCAATTCTTTTAGCTGTTTTACTATCACAAACTAAATCTGCTTTTATTCTTTCTCTTATATTTTCTACTGTTTTTCCATAGAAAGCATTATTTAATAATTTAAAAATATATATTTCAAAATTTGTTTTTGCTTTAGTTCTCATATTTATAGTATTAACCAAGCTTTACTTTATGAATTTTATTTATTTTAATTCTTTGTTTTAAATAAAAATCTAACATTCTATAATGAATTGTATGTCTTTTTTTATCATTCAAATCTAATTTTAATTTCTTATCATCGCCTAATTTTTCATTATTTTGTTAACTATAGAGTTTGAAAGAATGATAATTCACATTGTTTAAAACTTCTATTTTCAGGTATAAATAATGGAAATTTCATAGAAACTTTCTTGACATCCAAGGATATTTTAAATCACATTCTATAAAACATCTTACATCCTCTTCTCCATTTATTTGAAAATTATTAAACCATTCTTCATCTCGCCACATAAAATGTCTAACTGGTAATTTCTGAATCATACCATATCCATATAAATTATTTGTACCTATATAAATATAATAAATAATTATATTGTTTAGTTATTCTTTCTCCTTCTTCTATAGTATATTTATTATTTATTATTTACTTTTACATATCTACTTCCTATAGTACTCCTTAATATCGGACTCTAATTGAATTTTCAATCATTAAGAACATATCATCGAGGACAACACAATTGTTTTAATACATTGAATTTATATTATACTTTCTATTATTACGTTATCCGCGCATATCATAATCAGACAATTCTATAATAATTCTAATTTGAAATAATTTTAATTCTACTTTAGAAAATTTTAATCCACATTGCCAAGTTAATCCAGGAGTAGAATAACCATAGCAAGGATATATTTTAAAATGTTCTAGAAAATGATTTCTAAATTTTTCAAAACAAACAGCTAGTAAATCAACATCTGATTTTAAATATAAATTATGATAATCTCTAAATGTTTACAATTAAATTGTACCCATACATTTTGAGCATGAATATAATATTTATCTGAAATATCTTCTTGATATAATCTTGAGTACCAATTTTTCTTTTCTGATAAACTAGTTTGTTCAAATTTGTATTTCTAATGTTCATCAACTTAATCATAGGGATAACAACCTTTCTTTTCTAATAATTTAAATTGTTCAGAATTAGGATATTTTTCTTAATATTTTTTTATTATTTTTAGTTAATGATTTTGCTCTATTAGGTACTTAAACTACTTTGAGAAGTCTTAAACTATTTAAAAATCTTAGATACGTTTGTGTTTTATACTAAAAGAAATATATTCTTTTGTTAATTTTGTTAATAATTTAAATGAATAATTATATTTATAAGGAATTTTTAATTCAAATCCCAACTGCTCCTTCATAGCTGCTAATTTCTCTATATCATTTTTAACTGAAATAAATTTATAGAGTTCATCATCTTATAAAAAAACTATCTGACAAAAATTCACATAATTTATTTTTATACAATTGTAAATTATTTGCATTTAAGTGTTTAGTATTGAGTTAAATGAGTCACATACTAGATATTCCAACGGAGTTGGAAAAATGAGTCACATACTATATCTATTTCAGCGGCATTGGAAAAATGAGTCACATACTAGATATTTCAACGGCGTTGGAGAAATGAGTCTCATACTAGATATTTCAACGGTGTTGGAGTCACATACTAGATATTTCAACGGCGTTGGAAAAATGAGTCACATACTAGCTATTCCAACGGTTTTGGAAAAATGAGTCACATACTAGATATTCCAACGTTGTTGGAAAAATTAGGTCACATAATAGTTATTCCAACGGTGTTGGAAAAATGAGTCACATAATAGTATTCCAATGGTGTTGGAAAAATGATTCACTGTTTACCTCTATACTTCAGCATACTTTTCATCACGTTGGGCAGATTTTATAATTCTCAAATTTGTGTTAATAAATCGCAATGGAGACGTGCAATAAATTAACTTTGGAAAAGATTGTGTTAGTTTATATAAGTCAATTAAAAAATATATGTATGTATGATTTTTGAAAAACACATTTCAAAATGAAAGTCATAAACCTTTTGCATGACTTGTTTTTCTGTACCTAGATAATATTTCCAGCTTTTTCGTATTCAGCCACAACCTTTAGAGTTAGATTAAGTTTCAATATAAAATTATCCAAATCACGAATATTCTTTTCGTGAAAAAACTATTTCTTTTCCTTCTATTTTTAGCAACACTTTCTCTATATCTGCAAGTTGCTTTGCCATCATACACGTCTGTCTTGTAAATTAAAAATCTGTCTTCTGTAACACATTACTATAAAACCTATCTAATAAAGGTTCCCTTTCTAAATCTTTAATGTTATATGTAATTGGAGACGTGTTATTTACTTTAGATATAACAAAGATTTCATTCGTCCAATATTCAACATAACCTTTCTCAAATTTATTCTTATATTTAAATAGGCCTATGCGATTAACAACATTAAATTTGATTTTCTGTTTACTTTTCTGTGAATCATCCACTTCATTCTCAATCAAAATTGTTTGAAGTAATCGCTTGTATAATACTGTCTGGTTTTTCTGATACCTTTGTGGATGGGGTTTTTATTAATGGGTGATTCTTAGTATTATAATTGTCTAATACTTCTGGCAGTAATTTTAATCACTTTTGACTGCCTTGCTCTGTGAATCTTTAGTACATAATTCCTTGAAGAGTTTCATTTAATCTTTAGATAAAATCAGCTTTACCTGCATTATATGTGGAGTACACATAGATTTTATTTTCACATAAATATTTCTTAAATACTTTATTATAGAATTCAGTTCCCTTGTCCACCCATAACTTCTTTGGTTTAAGATCGTTAAGTATAATTTCAAAAGCTTCTTTCACTGTATTAGCTTTTTTATTTTTTAATGGAATACCCCACGCAAATCTTGTATATAAATCTATTACAGTCAAAATATATTTATAACCACTTTGATTTGGCATATGAATTAAATTCACTGAGTGAATATCATCTTTATTAAATACTTTTACTTTTAGAAATGATTTTTGTTTTCTAAATTCTTTATGAATCTCATCAGCCAATCTCCTACCTTATAATTTTACTCTTGCTTGTAATATTTCTTAACGATAAATCGTTCAACTTTTTTTCTAAATGTAGGATTTTTAATTGAATCTAATTCTTGAATTATTTGTTGATCTGCTTTATGACGAGTTTGTAAATCAAGATTGTCTCTATATAAAATTTCATGTTTGTAGGTAGCAGCATCAATTCTTATTAATTGGGTTTTCACCATATTTTAGTTGAACATTTTCATCTAATCGACTATCTAATCTTGTATTTGCTCCTGTATAATTGTGACCTGATAGATGTTTTTCTGGGGAATAGTTTTCGCATATAAATCCTGGTAAATTAGATAATGATTTTCGTATATCACCTCCTTGATACGATCTATGAATTTGAGCAACATGCATTTATTTTACAAATAAAATAAATTATGAATTTGTCAATTTTCTATGAATATTAAGAATTTGTTAATTTTCAAAGAATTTTTCGATTTTTCCGTTTGTCAAGTAGTATACAATATACTCTCAGAAAATGATAAAAAGTATAAAATATGAAAAATATAGAAATTTCATTTCAAAGTAAAAAAATGAGAACTTTTTCAAAATAGGAAAATGGCTCAAAACTGCTGAAAAATGAAAAAAACGCTGGGGGGGGGGGAGAGTAAATAATATACTACTCTGGCTAAATTATTTTCTCGATAGAATTATAATATGGAAATTTAATGAATTGTTGCAAAAATTTTATTGGGCAAATATAGTGTCCAAAATAAAATAAAGATGCATAATGTTGTGATAAATTATTTCTGCATATTGTATAGTTAGATCACCCTTCTTCCGTATACACGTAAGTTTAACATACAGACCGTTAAAACTATAGAGTTTTGTGTATAATAATTTTTGTGTATATATGGCAAATGGGGCAAGAAGATTGTAAAAATCACATTTTCCATATAACTCAGCAATGTAATGCTTTGAAAAATAAGCTTGATCAACATTGAAAAAGTTGAAAGATAATTTCCTTATCACCCAAGTACCAGTCGAATATTTTCTCCAAAATAAATACAACAGTAATAGTAATTTGATAATAAATTACGTAAAAAATTGCATTTATCGATTAAATCTTAGAATTTATATTAAACCTATTCTCTGGAATTATATTTTGAAACGATACATAAAACTTAATACATAGAATTATAAGAACACTAATGCCAGTGTTGATCATAAAGTGAAGAAAAATACATAGTAAAAATAATAATTATTATATTGTCAGATATTCTGGTTAGTTACTACTAACTATTATCAATGAAAAGACAGGAAGACAGCGTGTACAAGACTATAAATAAAAATGGAATACAATAAACTTTAGGAGTGTTACATAATATAATAATAAAATATATAAAAATGCATTATTATATTATTACAAAATTATGTATTTATTCTATAAATAGCTTATGTCCTATTTTCATTTTAATAACATTTCCATAAAAATCGGCAATTGTTAATTTTTTAAATAAAATTAAGTTACATATTTTCAATTATTTTTTCATTTGTATCTGCAACATGTGCATTTATGTTTTATTTACTAGATATTTTTCTGGCTAAATGCACAAATTGAAAAAAATATTTGTGTAAACTTATCAATGTTTACATCATATAGTCAAAAATACAATTTAAATTTTTATTAACTGAACCTTTGCTTAATTTGCAAAAAAGAAGTTTAAGTCTATAAGCTTATAATATTTTAAAATTTAATAATAACACATTTTAAGTTATTTCAAATTTATAATCTTCCTTATGAAACATTTATATAGCAATATACATTATGTATGATCAAAAAACACTTTCGAATTTTTGGGTATACTAAATATATCGCTTACGGGTTTCGTTGCGTTTATTTTATATATTAATATTGCAAACACGAGCTTATAAGCATGATATATTTTACTTTTTACTTCTTGTACTACAATACATTTTGAGATTAAAGTTGCTTGTGTTAAATTGCATAATTTTTACTTAATTTATACATTTTAGAGAATATTTACACTTACATCTTTATGTTCTGATTATACACGACACTACAAAAGTGTATATGTTATTATTTTTATGCAATAATGTCCAACACAATAATATGCTATAAAATGTTTTTATTTCATGATTCTATTTAAAGCTTTTCTCGCTCTTGTGTCGAATGTGTGGATTTGTTTTAGGTGTCATTTTCTATTATTGCAGTAATCAATAATGTTTACTTAGAGGAAGCAATTAAATTATTAATTTTTTAGGTTGTATCAAGCATCACAATTTGTTTCATTCGCTAGTGCATTTCTCTACCAGTTATCAAATTTTAATAAGTCTAAATTATGTGGTAATAATAAAATAGCATTGTCATAAAATCTCACATTATTATTGATAGAGTTTGAAGTAACAGTTTTAAAGTGATTATACACCTGTTTATTGCATATATATCTACCTACATGAACAAATAAAATAAATCAATTAACAAAAATAAAAACATAGAAATGAAATGTTACTGATGTTGTCTGTTTTAGAAAATACGTAGTTTGAAACTATTACAAAAAGTTGATGATTTATTAGATTATTAAATTAATACCAAAAATTAATTAATAATAATTACTACCAAAACTTATTATGTCTGCCTTAACAAATTCAATACCTTAAAACGTTTTCTAATCAAATATAACATTTTTAATGTTATGAATTAATTTTTATGAACAATGTTAACAATCTTCAATAAAGTCTTGACAAAGTGAGATGATCAAATTTAAAAGCATATTACGGAACAAAAAACTATATATAAAAGTTATATACAAACTTACAACTCTTAATGTGTTAGTTATACAAAGTAAATATTAAATGTCACTCTTAACATTACAACAGTACATTACAGATAAATTCAAAGGAAATATCGAGGAGTAAAGGCTGGTTTATACTTTTGGTTATATGACAGACGGAGCTAGGAGTGTTGTACGCCATTTACAATATTCAAAATTTAGCTGAAGACGTCTGAGCATATATTTCTGTATTGTGCATAGGCTGCGGAAGGGGTTGGCCATTATGCCATGGCTCTGGCGATATTAGTCACAGGTATAACCTTATTATTGCCTTGAATGATAAAATATTGGAGCTCTAGATATGATGCTGCAGTAGCAACCAATGAATGGGGCAGGATGGGCTCATTTTTGGGGTTTACATATATGTAATAATTTTCTCCAGGCTTCACTCATGGACCCTCCAATAAAAATATTGTTCTGCCGCCAGTACCCCTGTTTATTAACAAAATAATTACCAGCACGATGAAATTCGTATTTAGTATTAATAAATAACTCTATTAGGAAAAGAAAACAACTTAAGTATACATCTGCAGAAATCCCACAAAGTGTATAATAATAATGGGTTTTAGTCTACTTTAGAAAGGTTGTTTTATTTATTCAAACATCTGCGATTTTCACTATATATACAACTACTTTATAATGGCAGATGAATACACTGATGAACAATAAAAAAGCAGCTTATAATTTTCTGCGATGTATGGAACAGTCTTTTTCGGTTCTTGAATATTTTATTGCACTGTTTTATTATGTTTCAAATATCACCTCTAATACTTTTATAGTTTCAGCAATCACAGATATCCTGCAAAATATTAATCTTCAATTGAGAAAATTTAGACGACACTCGTTCTATTATGGGGCTTCAATTACGGCTTTTAAACCATTTATATTATACTATTTGAATTTATAAAGGTATTATGATGTCACAAAAATTGTATTTGTACCAAAAGATAAATATATACGTAAGAATAATTTTTAATGAAGTATGCGATATTAAATTATATTTTTAAGTTCTTTATTTTGATTTTAAGATTAGGCATACAACTTGAAAAATAGGTCAGCTTACAAAAAATAAATACAGAAAACCTGAGTTTATCCGTCCAGTTGTTTGATGGTCCTTGGGAGTAGGGGGGGGGGGCACATTGAAAGTGTCTTTGTGTCTTCCTTCAAGATATAGAGGTGTTATACTAAATATTATTAGTAAAATATATTTAATTACTTACTAAATAGTAAAACCACCCAAATAGGTATTAATCTATATAATACCGATTTATAATGTGATTATCTATATTTTATAACTAAAAAAATACGTTTAATTATAAAGAACAGTTAATTTTTGTTAAAATGATGACAAGACGATAATATGAAAGCGATGTTGACGTATATCTTTATTGTTATCAATTACAGTTAGTAAAAACAGAAAACAGCTTGCCACAGTTTATTCGTAGAATATATATGATTTAAAAGTCATTTAAAAGAGATTGTATGTGAAACTGTATCAGTACAACTTGGAATAGATAACTTAAATCATTTTCCATTGTCTAGGACAATCGATTGTAATGTCATTATCGTCTTCAAAATCATCGAACTCCCATGAACAACTACCAAATTGTTCATAGGTGACTGCGATATCAGAATCATCCGTATTATCGTCAAACAAAATTGCACAACAGTACAACTCAGAAGACATTTCCATGTTTCTTCCAGCATTTGATGACAGCATTTTAAATGAAGAAATAGATAATTGTGCAAGGGGACAAGCTGTTGTCCTTATCAATACCAGGTGGGCGGGAGGCTTTTCTGGGGTTTTTTAATGAACAAATTTAGCAATGAAAGCTTCTGTGACTTTTTTAAAATACAGTTTTACATTTTTAGCGCTAGTGCACCCAAAGACCATAAAAATGTACCCTTCTACAAAACGACCAAAACATACTTTTATATATTGCATATATCTCTTGAAATAGACTAAATTTTGATTCGGAGACTTATACTAATTTAATGAAATAATTGATAAAATACAATGAAATGGGTAATCTTGTAAAAAAAAAAAAAATTTTGTCAAAACAAAAAATATGTATATCTTTAAATAGTTTTATTAAATTTTTTTATAGCAAAGTTTTTTGACCATTTTGTAATATATTACAAAACATTTTCATTAAACAATATACGAAATTGCACACTATACTCTATTAGGATGTTTAAAAAAATATTAAAATTGAGGTTGGGGAGAAGCTAATGATCCCTCCTTCCCTCCCGCGATATGGAAATGAAATAAAAACTGTATGGCTAGGGATAAAACTCTGTGAAAAATTATACTATTAAATTTTCACGTTGAAATTTGTAAAATGTCACATTATTGTTATTGTTGATTTATTGATGAAATTCGATGCTATACGAATTAGTGTAACATTCTTCATATAACATTGTTAGATTTACTTTAGTAATTATATGTATTGATTGATATTCTAATTTTATTAATGAATATTAGAATGTTATATCAAGTTTAAAATTCATGTAATTTAAAAGTATAAATAGATAATATATTTTATTCGTTACTGTGTATTAAATCTATTATAGGTTACGGAGCTCACTTCCTAATTTATTCTATGTAAATTTTTTCTATATGATATAAATGTTTTATTAGCAATAAATATGGTGAAATTTCTATATATAACTATAATTCTTAATAATAAGGAAATTAAAAATGGTACAGACAAATATATGTATAGATGTATAAAAGTAAATATACATTACTGAATTTAAGTGAAATTTATGTTTGTAAATGCTTTAGAGTTTAAGAATAAAGTTCGTTATATACAATGTTTTATGGACAATGATGCACCAAATTATTAAAAAAGAAGTAAATGTAGAAATTATATGTACACTTTGAAATAAAATTTGACAATTGCAATGGTGATAGTTAGGTATATTTATGTACAGTATGTCAACATATATGTATATAAAACATTCAAAACAAAATAAAAAACAGTTGTTATTATTTTTATAAATCAACTGATGAACTAGTAAAACATTTTTATTTTTCGAAATATTCACTTCAGAAACTACCTTATGACATTGCACAACTTTATGACTGAAATATTCAAAATTTATTCTGACTTCAAAAAACGACACTGATTACATCATTCAAATTAATCGAATATATATTTTAAATTAAACACAAAAAATGTTTACTTCGAATTTTGAAAAAAGAATTTATATAAGTGGCTTTCTACTTCCCACTAAGTAATAGTAGTAGGTATCCATCATTTGAAAAAAAGTTATAATTCGGAAGATTTTAGCAAAGAATGTATTCTGGGTTTGTTCAGTCCTTATTATTCATATATGTATAAAACATATCAAAATTAGCTTGTAAAGTCCAAATAGAATAATTATTATCCATTTACAAAATAAATACAAATTCATTGAAATATTATTTTCTGAAACTCCAGGTTGAATATAAATTCATATTATTTTATTGAAAAATGCTTCATTTAATCATGATCAGGTTAGTTAGACATGTGGTTCATAAGTAGGTACTTGTATACCATATTATTCTGCAACAATTTCCTTCGAGTTTCCAAGAATTCTAGCAGGTTTTATAAGTGAGTGAGGTACCTTTAACTAAAACAAACTTCACTCACACTTTAACACTAACTTAATTACAATAAGATAATTATATATTGTTCTTACCACAATGAACGTGCCTATCAGAGATTCACTATTATTGACTATGTGTAATACATAGAATAGTATAGTAATGTATAGTATAGTAATGTATAGTACAGTATACTATTATTATAATATTATATATTTATCATGTATTCATAAAACATATAATATTAAAACTATTTAAAGAAATACAAGCGATTAAAAATTACCTCAGTTTGTCGAAATACAGTGATTATAATATAGTACCTACTTACTGTGAAACAGTCATATTCGTGACAAAGGGTTACATAAAATGTTAATCGAGGCTGAAAACAAAGATATGACTGAACATGAGTATAGGAACATAGATATAACATAGGTAGATCATAGCATATAGAATATATATAATCACTCATTTTTACCCTGTTCTGAATTAGGTACTCTTACAAAATAGTTTTATATTACTGTCTCATTGCACAATATTGCAATCATTGGCACTTACTTAACTACTCCAAAAACAGTACTTAGTCAGTTTTGTTATTTCATAGTATTATTTATATTATTGATTTTAAATAGCTTTACAATACAAAAATTAGATATGCATAACTATATGTAGTATGTAAATAAATCGAATATATATTCATATTATATGAACATTAAAAATAATTATTTATTTACTACGTTTAATTATTAATTAAAATGCTAAAAATGTTATAAAATAAATGTTAAAATCAAACCATAATGCCTTAAGTATACCTACTCGTATTTCCAATAAAAACAACACAATATTGGGTGTAAAATTAAGTATATGGGTATTAAAACCACAAAATTGTTCATAATGTAAATTAACGACCATTTAAAAACATTAATCAACGATTATGTTAACATAATGGAATTATCTAATGCAGCTGGTCTTGACATAACACCAGATTCATCCTACTATAAAAAGCAAACAGCACCTGTGGAATATAAATCACAAGTTAGCAAGCTTCGTCTGCTATAGGTAGTAGAGCTATGTATATACGGCAATTAATCACACATTTTGTATACATCGTGTTCGGATAAGAAACCATATTATAATCCATTCGAGGTTGAAAGTTTGAATAATTTCTGTTTACTTCATATTTTCCGCAAAGCTCGTCTGTGCGCATGTACTGTATTATAAACGTATTTCCAAGAGTATAACTTGTGTATTACGTGTACAAATTTTGCACAATATTCTTAGATCAACCAATCAGATCTCAGGAACAAAACTCACTTAGTTAAAGCGCGGTAAGCAGAGCTTGAGCCAGAAGCACATCTCCAAAGGACTAACATATTTATTTTTGAAGTAAGCCGATTCGATTATATAAGCAATGTTTAACTTGTTCAACGAAAAATCGGAAAACTGACGAAAAGATACGCATACTTATCTTGCTATTTGATTTGTGTTCGCGTTTATACGCATGTATTTTTAATACGCTTCATTTTTAAATAAAAATCAAATTTGTGTTGCGGAATTACTAATTTTGTGTTCCTTTTGATGGACTATGAACTTATAATGGCTGGTGATTGGCATAAATTCATTAACTCAATTATCTTCTTTGTTTTTTTATTAAATACTGTATTGTCCCCATTCGCTTCTGGATCTATGCTGTAAGTATTGATCTAGTTTAAATTGTTTATTATTTAAAATAATGTGTTACTATGCTTACTAATAGAAATGTAATATTTATTAAAAAATTAATTTACTTTGACGGATAATCGAGCGTAAAAAATAAACGCTACATTTTTGTATAATGGATAAATATTTTTCGATATCCCCTCAAGTCTTATTTTCTAATAAGTGATTTCTAAAAAAGTTACTAGTAATGATATACATTCATTGTTTCAGGAAGATTATAAAACATTATTGATAGTAGGATCAGAATAGCAATAAAATTATTTTATTCGTGATGAGTTACTTATGTATATAGGTATATATATATATGTATTTATATATATTTTAAGCTAATGGTTAATTTTACCACAGTTTAAAAATTTTGTAACGAAAAGTTTAGTTAAAGAACAACCAATAATTTTAAATTTTTAAATATGAAATTTACAAAATTGCGTGTATTGAGAATATTTTATGAAATGTCATATTCCTATAACATAAAAATAAGAGCATCATTCAAGTTAGTCAAATATATTTAAATGTCTATATCTATAATGTTGTTGCACGGTATGTTTTAGATACGCAAAATTAAAGTATAGTTTTCTAAATTAAAATTATAAAAAGTGTTAACAAATTATAAATATGATACCTATTATCTTTGTTTGTGAATAATGTTATATTTATTTATATATACCCGTAAAATATATCAATAATTAAATGATGTAAAACAATTTTCGAGCCTGTGAAAAATAAAATAAGAGGAAAGCAAAATCATGCAAAGACATATGAAATCATTGTATTAATTTTGCATGTATAAATGCCCGCCGATATATGCATGTATGCATGCTTGACATATGTAAGTCGACTTTTATACATCAATTATATTTTAAGTCATCTTTATAATGTTACTGTTCATTGAGTTTAATATACAACCAAATTTAAATTACGTAATGTTACAAAATTGAATAAGCCATTATCTTTAGCTTTTTATTTAAAAATAAATTAGTGTATTTTAAATTTTTGGCAATTGTAAACAAGTTTTTAGTAAATTAATTTCATTTATTCTTCTCGATCAATTACTTAAATAAAATTAAAATTCTAATTCTAATTCCAAAATCATTTTACTTTTTTTATTTAATTAAATTGTATTCTAAGAACTATACAATTATGATTTATATTATATTATAACATTAAGAATATATTAATATTTATTAAAATCTAATACTTATTATAATTTTACTCTATTCTTATTTTTATAATTTTAATATGCTGAACTTTTTAAGTTTCATTTTAATTAATGTCATTTATAGAAAATTGCTTCGCATTTCTATGCATTTCAATCTTTTAATTTAATCAGTTTTTATATTTTCCCTTTTTTTATTCAAAGCAAATATCTATGCAGGATTTAAATTAATAAAATAATTAAAAAATACATAAAAAGATTAGTTAAAATATATGATCCATTCGTAAATATACTGCTTGTTTATTACCTTAATTAAATTGTGAATAAAGGCATGAATAATCGAATGAGAATTTTTGAAATAAATGATATAATAATGATTGGTTAGTTTTGTTAATTAATTATTATATTTAATTATTTATAAATTTAACAGAAGTTCTTTTTAGTCTGAATTTTTAAATGTTGTTAGATCATTCGTGAACATTTTTTACTTGTATTTTGAAAAGTTATATTTAGTCAGAGTATAAATTATGATTATTACATAATTCATAAATTTCGTCATTTCATTCAATTTTTTTATATCTTAGAAAATATACATCAACTTAATTTTATTTATAGTAGGTATATAAAATTCGATTTTACTAAAATTAGGATAAATAATATTTTATAGCTTTAAATTTAAGGATTTTATTTACTAACTAAACTTTTTAATATTCTAATTAATTTACATTTAATAATTCAGTAAAGGTCAGTCCTATTTCTTACAAAACGAGAAAGCAATATTAGATAAATAAGTAAATTATGCAAGCTAAACAAATGTCACCATAATATATTACTCGCTAATTGCCAAAATTAAGGTTAGAATTATTACTATAATAAGCTACCTATTTTCTCTTTTGAACTGTCTTCACTTAAACTACTTCTCCCGAAAGAAACATTAACCTTTCTTTCTAATTCATTCTATAGCCGCTATAATCACACCCTCTATAGCTAACTAACTTTGTGCATGTGTGTCTATGCGTGTATTGAGGATGTTTTCCGTGTCACCTGGCTAATAATCTATAAGCTAATAAGTCATTACAACTATTGGGTTTCTTATGTCGGTGAATACTTCCCCCTTTTAAGTGTTGTACTATAGTAGGCGTAGGCAATGCGTATATGTGTTTGATATATGTCCATGCTTATTACATAATATTGAAATAAATGTTGAGGATTTCTACATAGTTTATGTGGCAATAGTTATATACAGAGGCATTATACATTGTACCTGGATACTTTAAATAAGAACATATATTGAAGTAAAAATAAAATAAAGTTAAGTTAAGTTAAGCCTTTCCATATGAAGGTCATTATGAGTGTAACGGATTTTTAAACGAAAATGTATAATAATAATTATATTGTATTTGATATTAGAGATTTGACTATATACACAAATTGATAAATAAATAAAATAAGAAAGAACCACTTAAAAAAAAACTAACACGAATCTGTAACAATCTCTCTTAAATTTTAAAGTAAAGCATATTAAGTGAGCAATTAACAATTAACTAACTAATTAAATTAACCCTAACTAATATATTCTGCAATATAGCACAAATATTCAACTATAGAATTGAATTGCACTTTTTGGATACAGTACAGTAAATTGTTATACTGAGAAGACTAAAGTTTTGAAGAAAATGACTCATAATAACACATATTAAATATATCAAAGATGTTGTCAAAAGCATATAATGACTATTTAATTAAAATATAAGTAACATTTATTGTTTCGGATAATTAAAACACATGCTTTAAAATGACAGATCAAAATTATAATTTTTTAAATTTAATCAACTATACAATATTTTCAAAAATGTACTTTACCAAGTTTATCCTTGTAATATTTTTTCAGAAGGAAAAACGATTACGGCATTATATTTGGGAGTATTTTGAGCAATTTTTAAAATACCAAATTCTCATTAAAAATACTAACTGGTGCGTTTATATATGTAGATAGACCACTGTAATAAATTATTTATATAGTGTGTTAAATATTTTTGCTAACTTTATATATCAATAGAATCATTACATTT
Source organism: Invenusta paracnida (assembly GCA_036023295.1). Lineage (NCBI taxonomy): Eukaryota > Metazoa > Platyhelminthes > Proseriata > Coelogynoporidae > Invenusta > Invenusta paracnida. Next base: position 16,723 of record JAYRBW010102503.1, read on the forward strand.
TTAATGATCGTGAAATGCGCCTTATGTTTAATTCTTCGGAAGTAATATATTTATATAGGAAATTGGTTGAATATTAAAAATTAAGAGCATTTTTCAAATTATTTAATATAACATTTTTACTAAATGTACGAGAATTTGGTAGTGAACGTAGTTTTTTAGAATCATTTTAAAACATATTTCGATTTTTAGCATTCTTTGTGCGCTGTAAAACAGAATATTATAAATAATTCTAGAAATGTTTCATACATCATAAATCTCACAAGGAAGATTTGTGGAAAATTCTTTAGTTTAAGGAGATTTTCCATTATAAGAATGTGGTCACTTTCTTGCTCTTTTCCAGGTTCCACCTAACTTCACTGGCTTCCCAAAGCGTCCGATCACCTTACGCTGAGATGTGTCGCAGAATTCCGAGTCTAACTCTTTCTCAACGGCAGCTCTGTGAACGGGACCCGCGCTCTCTGCTTCCAGTCGTCTTGGGAACACAGATCGGGCTCAGCGAGTGCCAGAAACAGTTCGCTATGGAGAGATGGAATTGCTCTACACATCCCGATCACATCCATAAAACACTGCTTAAACGTAAGTGGATGAACTATCGCGCCTAATAATATGAAAAATCAATGTGGTGGTTCTTTAGAAATTTGTTGTAAATTCATTTATAAATTTAAAATCTAATATTCTAAAATGAGCGTATATCATGATTTCCCCAAAATTTATTGAACAATTTTTGGTATTATTATTTTTTAAAAATTAGAAAATTATTCGAATAAGTTTAATTTTTATGTGTTAAAACATGTTAAAGATGTAGGTTATATATACGATAACTAGATGGGAATAAATGAAAACTTGTTATTCTGCCTTTAAATTTTAATTAAATAATATTAGTTAAAAATTATTTAATCCATTTTCAAAAATATACCGTCTTTTTGCAATAAGTATGGACCATTTAAGTAAATATTATTCATGAATAGTCTAAAAATATCTAAAAATTGATATTAAAATATTATTTTAATTTTATAAAAAGTTATGTGCTTCAAAATACTAATAAATAAAGAATATATATAAAAATCACGATTTTTCGAGTGTCTTTAACAAAATAAAATAAAATAAAATAAAATAAATATAGTAATAAAAGCGATATTGGGTAACAAGATAATATACATATATAAGTGAAGATAGATTATATATAGTTGAGCAAGTCTGTGTCAATACAACCATTAATTATTTTAGTCTATATTCACATATACATATATATACACTGCGCTTCACAAACTAATCGTCTTTTTTGGTCGTGAATTTGATTTAAATTTGTGCAAAAAAGGGTCATGATTGTTGAAATAATCGAAAACTAATGATTTATTGGATTTGAAATATTCAGTTATGCGAGAATGAATAGACCTGGAGGTCTGACCAATATACATAGATTTACAAATATTATAGGTAATCGAGTGCACGAAACTTTCTACTACAAAGATAAGGTTTATAAATACAGTTGGCTTTGCAGGGTAAAACTTCATGTTTATCTCTGCATTGCCTACCTATTGTCTTGTAAAGTAAAGTTAATTATAATGTGATTATTTAACTGGATAGACTTACAGAGATGTTCAATTTTCTAACATCGGGCATTTGAATCAAAGGAAAATTTTATGTGACACATAGGATCAGAAGAGGTTTTTTTACGTCATTATTAGGATTATAACAAAAGTTGGCAACAATCTCATTAGGATAACCATTATTTAAAAAGGTTCTTTTCAATTTAACAGTGTTAAAATGAGTATATTAATGATAAAAAGAAAACTTATTAGCCAGAAGAGATTCTTTTTTTTACGAGAGAAAGGGACATAAGACAAACTTAGGAGAGTACCCCTGTGTGTTGGTTTGATATATAAAAAATTCAAAAGTAAATGCATTTTTACCAAAGTAACTAAAGCATCTTATGGAAAGGCAAATTTATAATAAAAAAATAATGATATCATATTTATATAGTTAGAACAGAAACGCTTATTTAGAATCGACATATATAGGTACTATTATGAATATATATAATATAGATGTGTATTATTAGGACGTTAATATTATAAGTACTCTAATTCAAAGATTATAATAAGATTTAACATAGACAAGTTTTAAATTTCAAAGCACAAATAGAAAGTTGAATTGGAAGTCTTTATGAAATAATTAAATATTTTACATTATTCACTTTCATGTTGTCCACATACATAGATATTATATAATTAAAGCAAGGAAATAACTTTTTTGGGTTTTAATAGGTGTATGTTTTGCAAAATATATATGTACCTAATTACACTGAGTAATTAGACCCAAATCAGACGCCTGGTGCTGGTGGTGGTTATCAACAGATCTCACCTCCACCTACCAACCCGGCGCCCTATCCCAAACAGCAGCAGTATTCTTATGGTTACACTAGCGCCAGTGGCTATCCGCCCATATATACGGAAGGTGCTGGTGGCAGCGGCTATGGCACCGCTTCATCAACTACTGTTATTGTTTAACCAACCAATTAGACCACCTTTTATGGAGAATGTCCTGCTTGCAAAGTCAGCATCCTAGAACCAGAATTAACCTGTCCTGGT
>JAYRBW010102514.1:0-19312 GCA_036023295.1 Invenusta paracnida
CTCCGCCACCGCCGTTGTTTGTTCCTGCTACTGCCGACCCATCTGACCACACTTCTACATCCACTTTGGGTAGAGTGTTAAGGTGTTGGTGTGCTGTTCTTTGCCTGAGTATCGGGTCTGCATTTCTTCCCGGGTCGTTAGGTATACTGTCTGTGATGGTAACCAGTTCTCCTATATCAGGGTCTACCCATTCAAGATTTCTTTTCTCGATGCTGATGTTCTCAATTTTGGCTTCAGTGAGGGCCTCTCGTCCAGTTTCTCTCCACCCTGTTGTTTTTAGTCTTGTTTTTTGTGTTTTCATTGCTGTTTGGTGTAGTGGATCGTCTTCTGGTAGGCTTTTCGCTCTGCATAACATTCTAGTGGCTAGGACTTTTTGTCGGACTCGGTTCGGAATGACACCTGCCTCAGCCATAGCAGCATGACAGGGGGTCGAGCTGGGGCAATTGGTGATACATCTCGCAGCCGTTCTTAGTTCAGTATCGAGCTTTTCTAGGTGGGATTTCGCCGTGGCTGGCATCCATGCGGCTGCGGCATGTTCGATTGAGCCTCGGACATATCCGTTTGCTATTGTTCTGGTTGTTTCTTCTTCAATTCCCCATTTGTTGTTTGTCATTCTTCTTAGTTGTCTTGTTCTGGGCCTGACTCTCTTCCTTAATTCGCTTGTATGTTGTCCAAATTGGAGTGTTCGATCCAAGGTGACTCCTAGCAGTTTAACGGTTTTCGAATCTTTGATTGTTTTTCCGTCTACGTTGATCGATATCCCGGTATCTTTATGCCATTGGCTTAAGACTACTGCTTGGGTCTTCCCTGGTGCTACCTCCATTTTCCATTTTTTGCTCCATTTGGTTAAAGCATTGGCCGCATTCTGTGCTGTGTTTCTTGCTGATTCGATGTTTTCTCCACTGGCTAGCCCAGCCGTATCGTCTGCATAGGTGTAGCCATCTGCACCTGTCGCCTTAATGTCACCTACAAGATCTGCTGCCCATATTGTGTAGAGGAATGGTGACAGTACGCTTCCTTGTGGGAGACCTGCTCTGAATATGCGTGGTTTCGATATGCTTCCATTGTATGTTACCGTTGCATATCTGTCTGCTAAGAACTGGAAGATCCATCTAGTCATACATAAGGGGAAGCCGGCACGTATGAGTTTAACTCTAAGCATGTTGTGATCAACTTTATCATAAGCACGAGCAAAGTCAAATGCTACAAGAATGAACTTTTTTGCTGATGGTGTATTTGGACGTCTTTTATCCTTTTTGGGTAGATTCCAGCCGTCTTGTACATTCTGGATTAATCTCCCTATACTGTCATCCACTCCTCTGCCTCTTCTGAAACCTGTCTGCTCTGGTGGTATAATTTGATTCTGATCAACTATTTTCCTGATCCTGTCCATTATCATCCTTTCTGCTAGTTTAGCTATGTGGGAAGTGAGGGCAATTGGTCGGTAGGATGCTACATTCGATAGATCTTTTCCACTTTTCGGTATTGGGACTATATTGGCTATTCTCCAAGATCTTGGGATGCGTTGTGTGATCCATGATTCGTTGATGATGTTGAGCAATATTCTTTTTCCGTTCATTCCTAGGTGCTTAACTTGTTCTATGCAGATATCATCTTTCCCGGGGGCTTTGCCGTTTTTACACTTCTGTATCGCTTTTTTGAGATCAGATGTTTTGAAGATGTTTATCAGCTGTTTCCGCTTCGGGGCACCACCAAGCGGACTCGGTGCGCCTGGATCCTTTCGGAATAGCTTCCTTGGCCGCTGGTAGGATGGCGGAGCAGTCTTCTACTTGCCCCGTGGGCCTCAGTAGGGGGGTCAGTCGACCAGTCTGTTAGGAGAGCGTCTAGTTTCGAGTGGAAGAGGGGCCAGTTTGCTTTTTTTAAAGAAAATCTGGCCGTCCTGCTTTACGAAAGGGTGGTGCGTTATATATATAAATATGTATATATATATAGATCTACTTGATACCTACATCGAAGATGATCTTCCAGAAGACGATGATATTGTTTTGAATGGATTTTATTGAACTCCTAAATAAAGAGAGCGGACTACCGGAAATCATAGCCTTTATAACTCTACCAAGTCGGGAGTAGATAATATGGATCATATGGGGCGCTATTCCATAACCAATTAACGAAAATGCAGACGGTGTACTTATACATATTTTGCAATTTACTGGACGTCACACTCCTAAATGGGTGTATAATTCTCAAATCTCTCAATCCTCCAGAGAAACTGCTTGAAAGCAATCAATACAGACAGCAGTTTCTTTTGAAAACAGGTTAGCAGCTCATTGATAATCAAATTAAAGCAAAACTGTTCCAAATAAACTTTGTTCAACTTGCCTTTGAATCACTTGGTTATGAACGACATACTCAACAACCCATGAACAAATCCAAAACTGTGTTATAAGTGTGCCAGGGCTGACGACAAAAAGACTCATACCAGATGTGATAAATGCCGTTGTTTCATTTGTAAAGACCATGGTTTCACTTCTGGTCTCTAAAACATATTATGTATAAACTATAGACATTTATCTACCTATATTATTACACACCTTCATGTAAAAATAGAACTTTATTTATTTGATAATATAACTTCACGACTTGCTTTGAATATTAATGAATAACTTTACTTTTACTTTAATTACTAGCTATAATGTCACAAGAGTATTGCAGTTTAATCAGTATAAATATACATATGAATATATATACATATATAATACACAAACGTGAAGCTATTTTTAATTAAAACAGTTACCTAAGTTCAAAATGTTTCAAGAATATTAGCCTCACTTTAGGTGCTCAATTAACAATATGCGCAGTGTATGCTTGCGTATGCCTAGCGGTACCTTCGTCAAGTATATGTTATTTTATAAACAAATGAATAAGTTTTAATAATGATGACGTCAAAATTCATCAAACACTATAACTGAAGTCTAACTATATAAGTTAGGTGTACCAAATAATACACTATTAAGCACATTTCTTGATATTTAATAGATCAAAATGAATTTCTCGGAGTACTAAAAAATGATACAAATATAATTATTATATAGTATCAGATTGTATAGTATGATAGAACGGCATACTTAGCATAAATTGAAAATTATGTAAAGATATTAATACGTAAACAGAACTTACTTATAAATATATAACGTACTTATGTATATTTTTTTCTCACCAACAACATGGTAATCCCATAAATTAATATATAACATATTAAGAATACAAAGATAGAAATCTTGTATAAAATATAATATCTATCAAAATTTGGAATAATTTTAAAATGATACAATGATTCTCAAAATATTACATAATATTCACATATAGTTGTATAATTAAAATGCAAAACTACTGGTTAAAGGCAACACTTAAGTAAGGATGTAGCAATCTCTATAACAAGCTCAGCTAACGGGCATATTTGGTAATGTGATATTATAACCGCTAAAATAACATATCGTATGTTAATAAAAGTCATCTTCATTCTTTTCGTCAGGCTCCTGATTCTTGATTTGCTCTTGATTGTTATACATCTCAGCCACCTGATCAGACAAAATAAGAAATACAGACAACTAAGTTAATGGCATTTATGACTACAGGCAAATAAGCATAAGATTGGACACAAATACAGTTTATTGTAATAAAAACCAAAAATAATTATTTAAATTTCATTTCATACAAAAAAACTATTGTACATATAGCCTATACTCAATAATTTTAAAATCAAACATATACAAGAAAAAAAACTAAATTATTTTTAAAAGTAATTTTCAAGCGTAGAAATAGAAATTACTCACTGCTGTTATTAACTAATCGTAAAGTAAGTCATTTTAAAACGGAATATATCTTTATAAAATATTTGTTTTATCATTCGCATATGATTATGATAGAGTAGAGTTAGGAACATTTGTGACTTTCATCTTTATGGTGACTAGCCAAATAAATTTACAAAACTATCATTTAGACATTTGCCATTATATTCAGTCACCATAAATGTACGAAATTTAACGACCAAAACGACAACAGAATTAACTCGTTAAATATGTAGTGTTTGTATACAAAATGTTTATATGCAATATTTTGTTCTTTATTCTGCCAACAGTTTATTATAAAACAACTGAATAGAGAAACTCGGATAAACAGAAATATAACTCAGTTTCACTTAATTTTAATTAATAAATGGGCGTTGTTAAATTTATATACTGATAATTAGTAGAGGCTACGAGTGAAATATAAATATTTTATTGGTTGGAAAATATTTATTTTTTGGAAACCTAAGACTGTAAATTTAATTATAAACAAATTCCTGAAATGAAACATAGATTGATAAAAATAAATCTATGAAACATATTATAATACGATTCTTATTTTTCCTTCATTTTATGTACACATTTTTATTTTTTTTGAAAATCAAAATAGATCAAAGAATGAACCAAATTTAAAAAAATCATGTAACTTAAATAATATATATACCTTTTACATACATATAAAATATTAAAATTTCGGTTAATATAAGTTCAACATTTGAACTAAACATGAAAACAAGTAATTTCAGGAATATAAATTCGAGTAATTGGCGATCACTAATAAGGCACTATCTGGGAATAAATTATCAAAATTGAACTAGCTTGAAATTTATAGTACATATTGTAATATATAATAACAAACAGAGCATTTCTGTATAAGTACATTTTAAACAGGTAAATTATAACAGTTTTACAATGACGTTTCAAGTTTGTACTCATTAAAAAATGCTACAGAAAGATTTATTCTTTCAAACAGTATTTTAAAATATATATTCAAAAATTACAAGCAAAACTTTAAAATTACTACTATTTTAAATTTGTTTATTGACTAACCTCCTTCTGTTATTATACATAAAACATTAGAGTTCATAAAAAATATAATCTGACACTAAAAGAGAATGAACCAAAATATTGATTGCAGGGGGATACCTAGAATAATGTAAGAGTGTAACATTTTGTAGTAGTTTCAGCTAGCCTTTGGATCCTATAGCTTATGACATAGAATAGTAAGAAACCATCCAGAGCACAACTATTCTAGCGAAGTTTAATTTTAATAATACACTTAAGAGAACACATGTGTTTTACAGGGTTTGTACGGATTTTCTTGGCAAGTCATTTAAGGACCTCATTATTATAAAAATTCCGAGAGGTTTACACAAATTTTTAATACTAAAATAATTTTATATCAGCATTAATCAATTTTTCAATCTTTATAACATGCAGTAATGTAACAAAAAAAAACTAAAATTAACACATAGAATACATATGAAAAGTCATGGAAGTACAGATTTATTAGATGCATTAAAGTTTGGCCAACTCTTCTTTCCGTCTTCTTTCAACTTACTGTATGGCCTTCAACTCAATTTGAATTGGCTTTGATATTTGGATTCCAAGGCCTTGTCACAAAGGTCATCCTTTGTAATTATAATATTTATAATTTATAAGTTATACAAGTTTTAATTCTATTATTTCAATAGCAAATATATTGTATTAAATGAATCTTAGATGGACCTGTGCGATCAAATTAAAGGACTTTTAAGTATTTTTAAGAACACTTATGGATTTGTACGAGCCTTAATTTTCTGTTCGAACTCTAAGCAACTATATACGAACATTTAGTGCACATTTACAGTACACACAAGTGTTTATTCGAGTTATTTTCACGACAATCTAAAATGATTTTCCATCCTTAAAAGCATGAGGAATGAATTCAGATTAAATTATTTGTGACGTGAAAGTAAAAACGATATTTGTCAAAACTCTATACTTATATTAATGAGATACAAACTTCTCTTTAGAGATGCAAGAAAAAATAATCTAAAAAATGATAAAAATCAGCACAGAGAGACAGGGTGAATTACATGTAATTGTATTGCTTTATAAGAACACGAATTGCCAAAATTATATTTAACTTATTAATGGAATAACCTCAAAAGCACTGCATTGCATATAGAAAAATACAAATGATAACAGATATTATTAAATTATCTATAAAAGGTACTCATGCCAATGGATTTCAAATTGGATAATCCCCCTTTCTGATAAATTGAAATTTCAACAAATGATTGACATATATTTCTCAATGTCACAATCAAATAAGAGTACTTAATTCAAGCTGCAATTACTAATTGGTGCTTATATTAAACAATCTTTAAGTGTACAAACCATATCACTATTTTTAGTTTGGTGAATTTTCGAGATAAATATATACATAGCTGAGAAATACATATACAGCACTGTAGTGTATTGTGTGATTATAATATACATTATTAATAAAATTTAAACAACGAATTAAAAAATATATTATAAGATATTATCTTATGTTTTATACATAAATGACATAGAGCAATCTCATTTGTATATAAAAGGAATCGTGAAGTAGAATGCCCAAGTTTTAAATAAATTAGAAGTTAATTACTCAACACAAGGGTCGAAATTAACAGATGAGAATTGATTACTATCTAATGAACCCTGGCGTATGTGAAATAGATTAAAAACTGACACTGCGTATTTCATTATAGGAATATCTGCTGCAATGGTTAGTAATCAACTATTAATTTTTTTTATAATACGAACATATTTAACAATACCACATATAAATTTAGGGAGAGGAAGGGAAACTGGAGTACAATTTATATATTGATTAGTGAACGAATTTGGTAAGTAAAAAGTACAGTAAAGTAATACGAATATGTAAATGATTACATGTGCGGTAACATATATATTAAATAAACAAAGCATTTATTTGCTCAATAGGTAATTATCCTCGCTAATAAAAAAAATGTACACAGTCAAGAATGAATCAATGGATATTACGAAAAATTAAAAAGATATCCAGAAATAAAATTTATTATTGTAACATATACTAATACAATAAAAATAAGACAAAGCAACAATATTTATATCCTAATAAGTACTCGTATATAATTTATAAGCATCCAGTTTAGTTATATATGCATATATTTACCTTAGTTTATAATTACATTTACGTAAGACATTTTAAGAAAAAAATTTGATAACACCTTATATGCAACATCAAAATCAAACCATACTTAAATTTATCAAGATGCTATAATTATTTTAAAAATGTTTTAATTTTCAATTGCTGAATGTCTCATACTGAGACACGAAAGAAGTACTTCATTATTTTAATAGAGGTTTGATACATATTCACTAATATATGTAATATTATATCTCAAGATAACTGAGGTATAAGTTGTATAGTATAAAATATACTCTACAAGAAGGTATTATATTACAGTGATTATAATTGCAATTAATCAAACACATTACAATTATTATAATTAGAAATACAACAAGAAATTAAAACTATGATTTTACGAAGTGGAGATTAAAACAAAACACTCTAATTTGATAACTGAATGTTTCGGAGTTTTATAGTATAGTTCACATTATTTTAATTATAAAAATATCGTAAATTTTTATAATTATCTCAGACAACAAAAAAATTATAAGATATTATTATAAGTAAGATTATTGTTATTATTGTAAGATATTATGTTATAATTAATGAAAGACGCTTAAAATTTGGAAATCTTCGTGTAGAAAAGCAAGGTTATTAAAGTTATTCATGACATCGGTACTTATATACTTAATAAAATAGGCTTAAACATAATTATTAAATATATTTTATTTCCTTTTTCGCATACTGTTTCGCTAGTAAAAAAATTATCTTGAGATTCGCATCACCGTCTAATTTACAATAAAATAAGTTACAGCATAAAGATGTTGAAGGGAAGTGACAAGTACAATGTACATAAGTATATATACTGTGGTTGATAATGGAAGCAGATAACTATCGAAATACTTAAACATTTATTATTGTCAACGTGTCTTGCTAAAACTTATTTTAAAATCCTATTCCGCAAAATACATACCAAGTATTTTTAAACCAAGAATTTATTACATAGTATTAAATATTGACAATAGTTAATATAATACAATGATGAAAGACACCATTAAAATTGTAAAATCAATAAGGATTAAAAATAGATTAAAAAATAGCAGATCATGGCAGCACTGAACAAACTAATTAATCTATAGGAGTTGCACAAAGAAAGCTGAACAAAACGCTTAGTTGTCTGTATTTTTGAGTCTAAAGTATAGAGCGCTGTTTTATCTGTCCTTCTGCTTTCCCGTTTCCCTAATTAAGAAGAGTATTACAGAGATGGATGGTCAGAAAAAAGTGATACTGTCTACAGGCTGAATACATAACCTATAGGCTACCCTCACTTTTTTAGTTATTGTTCCGAGCAAATTTTCATTTGGAACTGAAGATGGATAGGTAGTTTTAACGTACAATATGATGACTGATCACAAATAAGAAAGAACCTAACTCAATGCAGACATCGCATCGCATCTTAATAGTCAAATAAAAGTAATCAGGTATGATCACCACTGATGACGGTTAGACCTCCGCTCCTTCAATCAGGTGTAAAGTTGTCGGGATCCGCTGAAAACTTGGAAGTCTCATATAAAACTAATTGTAAGATAGGCTAGGCAGATAGTATGACATTCATTCGTGAAAAAATACTAGTATGAATGGTGAAAATGGGCAAGGAAGAGAGAAAGAAGGATGAGAAGAAACTCACAAAGTATAAAAAAGAGGGAATGACAATTTAATATTTTTGACCGCACGCTGTATGAACTCAATTATTAGTAATATCATGTCAGTATGTGAGTCCAGTATGTACTGTAGGTATGAGGAAAAAGGGGAGAAGAGACAGAAACAGCATTCTGCAACTATGTAGAATAACTGTTCAAATAAAATTGAGCTGGGCGGATTTGTAGTCTTTCCCTAACAAACTAAGGAGACCTCGAAACTAAGAAAAGACGAAGGGAATGAAAGGACGGGGGTACGTGTTCTGTGAAACGACATACAGCCAAGTCAATGAGGATCAAAATTCAATGCAATCTCTCGCTCTTATTTTAATAAAACAGCATGACTCGCTCATATATGTAAGTATAAATGTATTTATGAGACACACAGATAACGGAGAAAGAACTATAGCTAGTGCTGTCGAATTTGAGGACAGAACAAGTCAGTTTTTAGTTTTAAGACTAATGAAAGAATGAGAGAGAAAGCCCAGAATGAGATGACGTGAGAGACAGAGAGAGGAGGTGGAAGGAAGGGAAAAGAGAACGGATGTTGCTCAAAACTTTGAATGAATAAATATTGAGAAGACATGTAAGTAAGTAAATGAGAATCTGCATAAAACATGTTACAATTATGAAAATGGAAAATATGGGTATAGACAAGAGGTAAAATGAAAGACAAAAGTAACAGAATTCCTTGATATTTGCGTGGGAAGGTACAGGTAAATAATAAAACCCAGCATAATGTTATGTAAGTATATATAATACAGTATGAAATAGATTTAGAGTAAAATTAGTTGCAACGAGTTTAAGAAAGTCAAAAAAGAATGACAAATAAACAGTTTTCACTATAATGTAGTTGACACAAACGTAGCAAAAATTTGATAAAAAAAACAGCTGTATATTTAAGCATCAATTGGGAGCATATAGAGTAATTACATATTATAGAGTTTTGACTATTATTGGTTTTATATTATTTATCTCGCTGTGAATTTGCGTCAATAGAAAATCGTTGTAATTCAATCAATTTTATATGAGTAAACTAAAAGTAGTATTAATCATTTCTATAAATTTAATTTTAAGAGCAAATATGTACATAATATATTTAGACAATTTTAACATGCTCTAAGTTGTCTGTAAAATATAAATATTTATATCAAAAACGGTTTTACTTCATAACCTGTTTCACCGCTGTTAGTACTTTTAATCATTTTTAAGCTTTCGGGTTACTTAATAGTATAATTAAACTGCATAAATAATGGATAAGTTAGAGACTGTGTGTTTGATCACTCTATGATGGATAGTTTAATTTTATAAGATAGTTTTCAATATTCCATTTAATATTGGTAAATGAATGCAAGAATTAATAGAATAAATTAATTATCTCTATCGGTAAGTTTAATGAGTGCATTCTGCATATTATATAAGAATTTTTATTCACTTGGAAAGGAAGAATATAGAAAATAGACAAACTTAAATGAGAAGAAATACCGATAATGAATAAACAATACGACGACATAATTAAAGTTATTGCAGGTCAAACCTAGGTACAGAAGAAGTTCAGTGTGAAGAAATGTGGTAATTTTAAACCACATTTTTGCATGTGTTACAAAAATGTATAATACAAAAGACAGACGTAAGGAAACGGCTGTAAAATACTTTATTTTTCTTAAAATATGAAATTTCAATTAAATAATTTCAGTTTTATTCAATTTAAACACAATTAACGTGTATACACACATATACGATTGTAGCTAAATACTGAAGACAATTATTGAAAACAGAGAGAAACAAAATATAAAAAAGTTTATACAGACAGGCTTACAGTATATATTATCATCTTTTAGTAAGCATTATTTTTGTTTACAACAGGTCTGTGTGCATGGTTCTAACAATTTTAGTACTAATAAACATATCATCATGGGATGGATGCAAGTAGACAAAAGAAAAGGGACACTCTTTCACTGAGATTCAATTCCCAGAGTTATTAGCTTATGAAAATGCCCGTGGATATACATACATACATAGATGAACACTACACTACAATACATATGGTACATAATGTATGCGCATAAATAACAAGAACGACTTAAAGGAAAGATAAAATATGTGAGCGATACACGCGTTTTGGAACAGGAGAGAAATGATAGAAGTTAAAATTAATTTTCATGAAACACGCGATTTAATTGCATAGATGAATGAATGAAGCGAAAGTGCGCCGGGAATGGAAGGGGGGAGGAATTCAATTAGAGAGGTAATTAGAGCCTCTTTTGTAACCAAATAATCAGCCCAATCCGACCATGACATATTATAACGAGGAGAGTTGTCAGCGAAAACTGTTGTATGTTGCAGAGGTACAAATGTATTTTTCTAGTGCTTCAACAGGTACAGAATACGCGAAAATTTAACATTATTATGCCTGTGTATACATTTAGTTTGATTGACTTTATGCATTGAATTCCGTAAGAGTAAATTCAGAACCCATGTTAGTAAAATATATTACTTATTTAAGGGTCGTACAAAATTTTTAGAAAGTTCCTTAAAGACCAGGCACACATTTTAAGGGTGTAATTTTTATTTTTAAAATCCGAGAGGTTTATACAAATTTGATTTTTTTAAATATCAGCATTGTCTGATTAATTTTTTTATATTTATAACATTGAAACAACTAAAATTAATAATATAGTATATAATATATGACATATCATGGGAATATAAATTTAATAGGTGCGTTAAAGTTTGGCCAACCCTTCTCTCTGTTTTCTTTTTTAATATGAGCTTTCTGTATCGCCTTCAATTCGATTAGCATTGGCTTTGATTTTTCGATTACATGGCCTTGTCACAGAGAACATCCTTTTTTATATAACATTTCATATATATATTAATTAATTATAATATATTACATTAATAGTTATTAATTCTATTATTTCTATAGTAAAAAATATATTGTACTAAACACATTTTTAAGGACCTCCAAGAACCTGTACGAATCTTACTTATTATATCCTTAAAGTTCTCTAATAAAATAGTAACGGAAAATGAAGTCCCTAAAAATAAAAGTACACATAAACACAAGTAATTTAACAAAAAAATTATAGCATTTAACAAAACATAATAATTATCATCAAATTATCCTGTATTTTTCAAACCGGAAGATACAAGTTAATAATAATAGCCTTCAAGATTATTGGAGTTGTAATTGTTTTAAACGAAATTAAGTATTTCTAAATATAAAAAATTGCTGCAGGTATCATATTATGCCAAGCAACTGTTAAATATTAATTCAGTAAAATTGCTTTACTTACTCAATTTTTAAGCTTACTTTTCACCTTGTCGAATTGCACAATTGCACTGATATAATTCATTATTTTAACGATTCTAACAATTGAATTAAAATGAGATAAAAGTTTTTGAAACTGCATACAATTAAGAAAGACAACAATAACTATTTATAGATTATGGTCTTAGAGGAAGATGAATTATTTTTCGGTATGATAATATTATCTTGATATGAACCTTAGAGACCCCATAGACTTTGTGTGTGTGTTAGAGCAGAGATAATTTTCAATCGTCAAATTTAAAATATAGTGTAGTAACCACTGCGAGCACACTAGAAGTAAGCGCTCAGCTGACGCCTGTATTATGAATATAATGCACAGATAAAATCAGCTAGTGGAAAATAATATAAAGAGTCAGTTCAACTATAACGATTTAACGAGGTTAAATATATAAATCGATAAACTATTGAAACTAGATATTTGGGGTATAAGAACAAACATTTTGTGAAATATAGTGGGGAAGGAAGAGAAGTGAGAAAAGTCTTAATCAATGGATTTCAAAGCTAGAGGATAATGGAGAAAGGAGGCAGGAGGCAGGAGTTGAATATTATTAGCTAACTGACGGAAACTTGAACTAATCTGAAGTAGGTACCGATAAATCAGGTGTAGCCTTCATCACTATTTTAAATCAATTAGAAGGTAAGTGACAGACGTCTAATTAATAGGTAAACCTTTCGTATGGAGAGAATCAAGATATTGAAAGAATTACTGAACACAAAATGTTAAGAAATTAAATTGTCTAAATTTTTAAAATAAATTGTAATAAGACATTTTAAACTAAACAGATGGCTAAATTACGGCTTTATAATATTTTGGTATAAATTAGTACTTTTTTGTGAAAATAGGAATGATTATTATAATATATGTATCAGCGATAATATATAACAATAATTTAAAAAAACGAATGAAAATGTTAACATTCGAATTAATCAAATTTAAAAGCTGTATTAGAATGAGTTAAATAAAGTCGAGTACAATTAAATAACCTAAGTCGTTTACTATAATAACTGATATCTCGAAGCAAAAAACTTTTCATTAAGTATGAACTTAAAATAATATAAATTATAAAGTATTCATTGTTAAAAATCATTCTTTAACCACTTGAGAAATACTCGATATCTGAGAGAACTACATCTAAACTAAATTTAAATGAAAGTTTAACAAAAAAGAAAACTTTTGTTTGAATACATATATTGGGAAATAACAGAAATGAATAGTCTTTTATAAAAAAATTGATTTTAGATTATATAAAATTTAATATACGAAACATTATTTGTAACGGACTAGTAATGCAATTAACTGTAAACAATATAATATATAAGCGTTGAGTGTTTTTTTCCAGAAGATCTAAAAATGAACTTTAGTGTACAGGGTATTACATTAAAAAAGAAAAATAGTTTCATCATTGTAATGAATGAAGAAGAGAGGAATTGATGACTGACCTGTTCAGCAGTCGTGGCATTTTCAGGCTTCTTATCGTCACGAATACGCAGAAATCGGGGGAAACGAAGGGACAACCCTTTCTCGACATCAACCTAGACGTCATGGGAGGGAGGAGCGCAAACAGGATTTATTATGAATTAACAAGGGGCAAGGCTATTTAACTATTTCAGTATACACACAACAGAAAAATTAAGGTTGAACACACAACAAATTCTAACCGGAAAAATCTCGAAACATAATTAATTATTTAGAAATGTCATTGAGTAAAATGGTTAATTTTTTTAAAGTTCCTTAAAAATATGTACGAGTTTCCATGAAAAATAGAAAAAAACTATCAATCGAAAACAATTTAATGGTTAGTCAATATTATTAGGTCTAAATCGAAAAATTAAAATATTACGGAATAATAAAAATACTCGTGTAATCAATATTTAATTATTATATGTATTAAATGAGCTTTCTGAATACTTTAAGATTTTTAGTGGGTTTTTTAGTCTCCAGCATATTTTTCTATAACATGCTTTTTAAGGACAAAAAGTAAATATTGTATTAGCAATATAATGTAGTGCAATGAAAGGAATCGATCTTCGAAGTTTTACACTAACTATATACATCGGTTAAAAAATTAATAAGGCTTTGTAAAACCATAGTGTAATGCAAAATTATGTTCCATACGAGCACACAGTAAAAATAAAAGAAAACCAATAAAATGAAGTACATTTTGCTAACTTTTTAATTTTTACTGTATTTATGAAACTATCATTACAATTTTAAACTCTCTAATTGGGTGATAACAAAATATATCAATAGATAGAAAAATATAAAACAAGAGACCAATGAACTAACTATACAAATACAAGTTGGATAAAAATTAAGCAGACAATGATCTCGAGTGAAAACTAGATTGGAATATAAATTATTAATTCCCAGGAATCGATGAAAATATAATTAATTATTTATTAGACAGTGTAATTACGTTGAAGAAGATGAGTGAGAAAATAGATCAAACTACCCGGTCATTGCATGCTTTTACCTCAATCTAACTCGAGAGTGGCACACGATGATTGTAAATTATAAAATAATATTTGAGACAGGACGATATACACCAGCAGAAGATAATATGGAGATATCTTGACTAGAATAATAATATTAAACAGAGAATTATTTTGTGGTGGATATGTATGGTTCAACACTATAGCATCAGATCCAAAATTATCTTGGAGAACTTATAGTACCATTTATACGATGGGATCGGATAGCCTACTATTACAACACCGCATTCATAATTCAGAGAATAATGTCGATGGACGAGGAGATAAACAAAATATTTCTGACTTCGCTGTGCATAAATCTTAGAATTGTGGGTGATTGATTTCCAAACAGTAATCTCTGTAATACGAAGTATTGGATCATTAGTACATCAGAGGTTGGATAGAAGTGCATTAGATTGGACAAGTGGAACAGTAAATAACCCTGGTTTCAAGAGAAATTATATTTTGTATGGAAAATTGAGGAAATTGATTTAAAAAACTTACAACTGTAACTAATTCAAGTTAGCAAAAAAAAATTTTGCTAAAAAAACGAAATTTAATAATTACAGAATAAAATCCGATCAATATAAAATATATTATTCTGTATTACAGGCTAGTATAAATTCTCAATTATTTTAGTCTGTACAAAAATAAATTAAATAAATGAATTACAAAATAAAACAACATATACAAAAGCCCAAACAATATAAAATATAGTTAAGTGTCTAAAAAGGATGTCATATTATTTTATTACCACTAAAATTATACAAAACGTAGCTTATACATTTATGTACATTTTATTCACAAACAGAATAAAATTGCAACAGCATATTTTTTACAATATATTACATTAAGGTAAAAATAAAAATTAATATACGAAAAAGTGAAATAATAATTTCTCTGTTAATAATTCTGCAACTATATAAGAAAGAAACATTAAATCAATAAATAAATAATTAAGTTATACTCGTATAAACCCAAATTTAGCGCATAAGTTTATCTTAATAAACTTCATAACAGAATCTGCTGGGCTAAAAATAACCGACAAATTTAACTAACATATTTCTATTTATTTGAAAATCATGTGACGCTTGTTTGCAAGACATCAATCGAAATTCTCTTTATTTTTAGCATACTGAACATACATAGCATACATTCACTGAACGTAACTTACAGAAGTATATAAATATCCTCCTAAAGAGATGTAACACAATAGTTGCCACTATAAACAGTAAACAAACACGAATTAGACAATGGTTTAAAGCTAAATATGAATAGCTAACAATGTAGAATGATGCTATCATATTATAATATACAGTCTAAAATTCTTTATAAAAAGATGACACATTAAAAAATGTTTAAAAACGAAAGAGAAAAGCAATAAAAAATATATTATATTTACATGAAATATTACTCCTAAATATCAGGTTGCTTTTAATGTAAACCAATTTAGATAATAAAAATAAAGCATTAATTAATAATAAATAAGTATTAAAAAAGATATCCAAAACAATATTTCATTTATATGTAAGAACGGTTACCATTTAGTTTATATTAATGAGAAATTTATAACTGTATAATAAAAGTTAAAATACCGATAAAGTAATTATTGACAAATTGGTTCTGATATATAAATAAAAATAATATTTTGTTTGAAAGATGGGTGTCTAAATTAATTTTATTTTGAAGTGCTAAAATTCCGCTAGATTTAATGTCCAAAAATATAGAATACTATAATACTACCAATAGTACTTTATTAAAAACTTTTCGTCACAAAAGATTTGTTGAAAGTAAAACAATTTTTAGAAACAGAATATAATTTTTAGTTATTTGTACACTTTTGTACTGTTTCAGGACAACAGAGATACGAAATACTATTGAAAAAAATAGAGATATTTCATGCAAAATAAGCTACAACTAAATAGTTAACCAATGTATTGATAATTTTCAATCATTTCAGACAAGAAAATAACAAACATAATTAAGCATTTTTCACTCGATAAAGGTTTTTTAAACAATTATACAGATAAAAGTATTTTGTAATATACATCCAATGACACAGTTTCTAATTCTCATTAAATATTGATATCTTTAAAATATTACTTGTCTGTCTGTTGGTTTTGTCCGGAAATACCATCACTATTCTACCTTTATTTAGAATTGCTATATACATGTATACGATACGATTCATTAATACTAGTTGCTCGTTGCAGATTCGTATACATTAAAGTAGTACATTTATATTTGAACATTCACAACTATTCGTCTGAAATATTTAAATGTTTGGTCCATGTGACTTAAACATACATACATTTTAATATATACTGTTAATACGATTTGGTTTAATTTAAATGGTATCGTAATCGGGAATACTGTGATTGCATTATACTTTTCCATTTTTGTTCCATTGTCAATTTAAAAACGAATAGTAAGAGCAAGTACTACTGCAATTACAGAGTGATTAAATTGTGTAACACATGACCTGCAGATACTTATAGTCTTATTTACCACAAAATGCACAGTGCACAATGTAAATAAATTAAAGCTACCATACAAAGGACGTACGGTTGAAGATCTGTTCACCCTATATAAAAAACGTAGTAGTTTAAGATGGCGAATTATGATCGTAGTCTATCGTAGTTACATGGCTAAACATGACGTGAAAACAAAATATGAAGCAAGCTCTACATAATAATAATTATATTCAATATGTATGGTTTATTTATATAGCAGTTTAAGACAATAAATAATATAAGTAGGTACCGTCCATTTTTAAGAAAATAAATATATGTAATGTTGTAAGTACATATTGCACAAACGAATATATAAAATATAGAGATGGAGCCTAAAGATCAATATAAATATAATAATTCACAAAATATATTTTATCGTAGCTTCAGCATTCAAAATCGGAAAATTGTTGTCAAAACTTTAGAGTAAAAAATAAGAAAAAACTATACGACCAAATCGTAGAAGTAAACAGCTCTGCAGCTGTAATGTATCCCAATTCCTGTGCAAATATATTTCACCAACATACTTCATAAATAACTACTTCTTATATGCTAGATATATTGAGTCACCCATGTTATTCATTAGGCGAATTCAGTGCAAATCCATTTCTCGTTATCTGGAAGTCATTTGATGTTGCGTCAAACTTTAAGTTCTATTCACCGGTGATTCCTATGGCATTAATGACTTCAAAATAATACAAAACATGCACTTTTGTTATACGCAATTAAAATTGACAAATATAACACCGTTGCGACATTATCCATGATTAGATAACAGCATTCGAATGATACCAAATTCAGTTTAATAGTAAACTGAAGTTCTTAAAAGCTGAGACAATGACTCTCATGCATATACAAACATTGACTGATTTGTAAATAGATTGTTAGAAAAAGAATAAACCAATCAAGTTAAAATAATGTTTATCAACAGCTAAACCCTACCCTAAACACTATAAAGAACTTTTTACTTGCGTTAAATTAAATTAAATTTTAATAAACGACAATATCTGCATATAATGCAATTAAAGTCGGATCAAGTGGCCCAGATAACGGCATGTTCGGCACTAATTTCATTTTTCGAATTAATTTAGAATTTTTAGACAATATATTTGCACCAGTTTCTTAAAATTTGTATTGTAATAAATAGAGTAGACGAAACAACAAAAAATAATCTTTTGCATTAATATATAATAATTATAATTCATAGAAGATAAGAGAAATTATAATAATGTTATATTTAGTTTAACATCAAAGCCGTATGAATCAACTTAATACCAAATCAATTGGTTTGTAGTTGAATAAAATAGTTATTCATATTAATTCTAATCATTAGACACAAAGAAAATAGACACTACAGCTTGATTAAAATTATCTCCCTAAAATATGATGTCCTTGGGAACTAAAAAGAAAAAAAATAACGACTTAAAATCTTGAAAGCGGAGATCCATTGCTCAAATTAACAAATTATTTCTTGTTTGCTTTTGTTCGTGGATCAAATAGACCGGTTCTTTGCTGACAGCACGTAACAACTTCGTATTCTTATTCTTTAAATAAATCCACTTTATCCAAGAAGAAAACCTTGCTTTTTTATTATTTTGTATCGATAAAATGTTTTATCATTATCATTATAGTAATTGATAATCAGAAAAGTCATAAACTGACTTATTCAGGGTTCCCACACTTTTTTCCAAGAGTTTTCAAGGATGTTTGTTAACTGAAATAATAAGCAATAAATACAAATATATATTTTTTAATGGCCTCTCTTTAAGGCCACGAGCATTTACTTATTGCACTTCATAAAGTATTTTAAGTTTTTTTATAAATATATGATTTTTTGTTAAAGCCATTAACTTGTTTTACAAACAAGCTGTTGACCTCGTAGACATCCGTTCCACCCGCTTTATTTTTAAATACGTTTTAAAATACAATTTTATATACAATGGCTTAACATAAACACTTATAAAAGAAATATATAATTGCATATATACCTAAGTTTCTAAACAGTGAAATATAATTTACTCCAAGTGACTGAGAAATCCAATCAAATTTGTGACATTTTTAAGAATTTGAAAAACTTCATCAGATTTTCCTTCACGTTATTTCTCGGTGCAATTGATTTTGACAGCAAATTGAAATCTTTCTTTTTCTTTGACTTTGCATCATTTGCCAATTCATTTTCTTCCATTGTCATAATACCAATTGTACTTTCAAGTCTTAATTTCTTCTTCTGTAAAGTGGCAATCTCTTCAACAACAAGTTTACGTTTGTTTACATTCTTTTAATTGTAATCATTCTATTGATTTTAATTCTGCTTCCATCTTATATAAATGTAATAATGTTAAAGTTAG
>JAYRBW010102525.1:0-19311 GCA_036023295.1 Invenusta paracnida
ACATTTCTATATTTTTGGTGCAGTTTCAAAGTGGTGGATTTTCTGCTTGAATCAAAAGAGTGAGCCTTCTTTACAATCCTATATTTTTTGGTCATTAGACCAAACATTTATGGTTTTATATGACGTTAAAATTAATACTTTATAGCATGTGTTGTTAAATAAAATTATTTGAACTATTTTCGTTTTGATTTGAGTTACTTATTTAAATGTTATTTAAAATGAATTTTTATTATAAATATATTACTAAAAATTTTCATGGCACTAAAGTAGTATGTTACCATAAATTAGGGAGGCAATTTTTTAGAGCATTTTTAAAATTAAATTCGAAATCTACATTGGTCGAATTAGGTACCTTGGTTGTAAATTTTGATAGATCTATATATCCAAATGCGCTAAGTGAACTCTCTTGGTATTATTACTCAATGTACTGGACTTTACACTATCATTAAATTGTACTGATTTTTTTAAACAATGAATTTATATTATAAAATTGTATATATATATATATACAGAGTTGTTCATAATTATCTAATAAATTTTAGCAAAAGTATATGCTTTCTAAGAAACATAGTACTTACCTTTTAAACAACAGTTAATATTAATGTCAATAACAAATAACAATAATATATAATTAGTTAGGTTGTTCAAAGCAGCCTCCATTAACCTGTACTTACAGTTCTCAAGTCGCGAAATCACAGAATGACAAGTTTTCTTGTCATTTACTATAAGTAATTATGGACAACCATGTGATTAATACGTATAATAATAAATGAATCCATTTAATAATTGATGTATTCATTTAAAAAGAGAGGTATAGATAAAGTGATTGAATATATTGGAAATTCTAGACTACGTACTTAACTAGAAGCATAGCGTAGTCCAGTGGTTAGTGCTCTAGCCTACAAACCCGTAGGTCTGTGGTTAGTGCAATAGCCTACAAACCCGTAGTCCAGTGGTTAGTGAACTAGCCTACAAACCCGTAGTCCAGTGGTTAGTGCACTAGCCTACAAACCCGTAGTCCAGTGGTTAGTGCACTAGCCTACAAACCCGTAGTCCAGTGGTTAGTGCATTAGCCTACAAACCCGTAGGTCTGTGGTTAGTGCATTAGCCTACAAACCCGTAGTCCAGTGGTTAAATATGTATAAAATAATTGAATATTAAAATATTTCAAAATTTAATGAGTTTATCTATCAAATTTGTTTCCAAAATGTTTAATATAAACTTGAATCAAATTTCAAAACAATAGATATCATTTCATAAGTATTTCTTCGAATTCCATGACTATATAATATGTAGGTAGTATTGTTAATATTTCATTTCAAATATAATTTTCAAATATTCTTATTTATTGCTATTTGACGTATATTGACTAAAGTTGATTCCATTATTTAATTGATCTACCAACGTTTAGACCTTGAAAATGATCAAATATCTACGAAAATCATTCCGCCAACTGGTTTCTAAAGCAACATGGATGAAGGACGTCACAAAGGAAGCAGTTTACAAAAAGGTATCATGACTCTTTGTAAACATTTTCTGTCTTAATATATATTTTAGTTTTACACAATACTCACGCTGATTAATTGAACAATATACATATTTAATATTATTTTGATTATTTAGTATAGATATCTTTTTAATGTTTTGAGGAGCATACAAGGCCCACTAAATGACACAGATAATTAAACAAACCAGAATATATCTCATAAGTAACTGTTGTTTCATATATTAGTATACATTAATAATAAAGTGTTTTATTAGGTTCTAATAACAATGTACCTGCTCTTTTAAAAACTCAATCACTTGCTGTATGTATACGTCATAAGTAAATTTTGAATTCACAGCCACGCTAATTTAACTTATTTAAAATGAGATATTATTAAAATTTCAAGTAAATAAGTTTTCACCTGTAAATATTCAGGATTTTCAAATGTTTTAGAATATTTGATGGCTCTAGCTGTAGAATTCCAGGAATATTTAAGTCGGAAAATGGAAAGTATCTTCATAATATTTATAATATATTGTAATAGTATACCAATGCAAGTAGTGATTATAACACCATAAACCTGGACCCGGAAATGTCATTGGAAAAATTGCTCTATTGTAAATAGCATGATTTATCTTTGAATTTAAAATAAATGCTAAACAATTTTCATGAACATAATTAAATGATATTTTGACCAAAATTATAGCATGAAAAGTAATCTGAACAGTCCACAAAAGTACTAAATACCTTAAAGAATTGCACATGTTAGCGCGTAATCCAGGTCATAAAAGTAAGGGGATGTGTTGAAAGTTTCTGTTTGTTCTATTTATTTATATAAAACTGTTAAGATCACTATAGAGATAGTAACTATCTACACTTCAGTACGAAGAAACAGGGCCGGGGGTGTGGAAATTTGATATGGGAGGTGATGCAGAGATTTGTTGATAAGTAAACAATGCATACATGTATTAGTTGTTTAGACAAATATGTAGCCTTATGTAGACATAATAATCTTCATTTCTTCGAAAGACAGCAATATTCTGCGACAATATATCTACCGGTGTTGACACATATGTTTACCAGCACACATTTGCCACATGATATACTTACTTACACAACAAACTGTGCCAAAATAAAACGAGGAGAGCCAACGTAAAATATGTACGAAGAATACAGAATGGGTTTACTATTTCAAGGTTAAGTTTTTTGTGTATTTTTATGACTACACATTAGTGTATGTATGTATGCATGTAGAAGTTACACATGAACCTAAAATACAAGCGCTAGCACGATGCCTGATCTTATATAAAACTTATGTATACCTTCAAATGAGTGGAATGAGAATTGAAAGAAGTTAGACATCTGTTAACGACGTTGTACAACACTGATTTGGATACATCAAGAAAAAATATTCCTTTATCATGTTCGCCTTTTTTATGTATTTATTCAGGTGTGTCCTAATTCTGTTTAATTCTTGAATGGTAAAAGTTATTACAGTTTATAGAGTTAATCTGTTTTTGATTTTGCTAATTCACTATTTTATTTTTTTATTGTTAAATGTCTTTCAGGTTTGTTTTAGAAGTAGATAGAAAGTAAAAGATTGAGTAATTATGATACGAAATGAATGCATTAAAACAATTCCCATTATATATATATATATATATATACTGTTTGCTCATTTCATATTCGTATCAAATAACCCCTTCTATTGATGATGACTTCAGTGATGATGGATCAATTATTGTTTTACTTAAACACAAACCTTTTCAAGGTTTAGATTAATATTGTAATATTCCGAATATTTGGGTCAAAACAATTCCCGAATTTTGGTGCAACATTAGAGAGTGCGCCGAGATCATTACTTTGAGTAACCGAACTATAAAGATTGAAATCTTAGGTGAATGCGGATAAATATTTCATATACTCGTATATGCATATGATTTAGTTAATAATTTATTGTTATTAACCCAACTTAATTTATAACATCTTAAATAATAATAATAGCACTCTGGGAATAACAAATGTATAGGGGGCAAAAAGTTATTCAGAGCACAGCATTTTCTTTTGAATCTATCTGCATGAAGTGAAATCTTCTTTAAATTTCATGTGACACAATGGTAAGGCCTTATTTAAATAATATAATTTTTCACCAATTTTCGATGTTTCAATGTACAGTTTTAAGTGTAAGGTACGCGGTCATGTAATTACCTTCAATTTTAATGTGATGCTGATTCTGTTACAGGAAGCGACTCTTATCGAAATAATTGGATTCCATGACACGCTAATGGACGACGAATGGTTGGAGAAAGAGTACTCTGACGTAAGAAGAAATAATTGTTTTTACTGAATATAGATATTGACGATGTCCAAAGGCACAGAAAGTTATGCATAAGAGGGCCCACTCCCTATTTCGGTAGAATAGATTAGTTTTTCTAAATTTCATGGGTCATGTAAATTATTTTTTAATTTCTTAAATAAATCCTGCCTATTAAAATCATATACTTTTGTAGCTTGAACGATCATGTTATTTGAATTTTGTTTCATTAAGTTATTTTTCTTGTGATGTTGTGTTCTTACTCCAGTACAATATATCAAAGAACTCGAGCTTCGGAACGAACTTTCAGAACTTGATTGAAGTACAATCTAAGAATGAATTCCGTTATCTAATAAATCCACCGGCTCCTGAAACGTAAGTCTTTCGAGGCAGTTTAGTCCCTCTAATTATTGGACTTACTGCAGAACTAGCGAAGGATTGTAATTCCATACTCACGTAGTGTATATTGTATATCCATACTGGGTGGAGGAAGGCAAAGGGTTAAAGTACTGACCACTCTACCCTAAAATATGAACACTTTTGTCAAATATGAGTGAAGCAAGTTAAATCTTTTTGGAAATGGATATAATTGTGATCGGGGTAGTCAATAATCGGATATCATTAATTACAAAGTACAAATATAAACATGTCTTATTGTATAAAGTATGAAATAAATATTTCAAATTTAATTACAGTTTTCAAAAAGATAATTACAAAATTTCTAATTTATTAATAAATATTTTTAACGTTCAACATATTCTTTAAGCTATAAGCCCATGTCCGAATTCTACTTAATATGAAGTTTAAAATAACAGAGGGGACCCAAATTATCCCCCCCCCATCCTACGGAATATGGAAGATTAAAAAAGCCTAGTATGGATAGTTTAAATAAGTGTGTTATACAATATTATGTTAAGAATCGATATATCTGAATTCTTAATTTTTATTCTGTTAAGACTAATCATTTTGAAATAAGTAAATCTATCAAGTCACATAATTATGATTTGATTATTTATGAAAATGTACATTCATAATAACAAACGTTGTCCTATATACCTTGACCTATATACATTGACTTATATAGATGGACTTATATAGATGGACTTATATACGTTGACCTATATAGATGGACTTATATACGTTGACCTATATAGATGGACTTATATACATACTTTGACCTATATATATTGACTTATATACTTTGACCTATATATATTGACTTATATACGTTGACCTATATAGATTGACTTAAATATGTTGCCCTATATGGATTGACTTATATCCGTTAACCTATAATACATTGACCTATATACTTTGACCTATATAGGTTGTGCTATATACGTTGACCTATAATACATTGACCTATATACTTTGACCTATATAGGTTGTGCTATATACGTTGACCTGTATACGTTAACCTACATTGTATATGCTAAAAAAACTTTCAGAAGCGGACGGACCTATTATAAATGTGATATTTTATTTATATGCCATAGAATTAATGAAAATCAATACCTTTTCACTCAGTAGACTCGGTCGGTGCGAGTTCATATAATATCAGCAGTGGACTTGATATACCTTCATTTAAAATTCAGACTAAATTTGAAATTCCATTTCACTTGCTGAGGTTTGCATGACGTGCACGAAATTTGATCACACTCAATAATAGCTATAAATTTCCTCCATTTCCACTCCTTTTGGCGTCAGCCAAATGCAGCATCGTTAATGATTAAGGGAGGATCTAAGGATCTCTTAATCGTCTCTCTTATCTCGCTGTAAAATAAAATGTCAAAATAAAATTTATCGAAATGCGCCAATTTAAAATAATACACGATTTTTTTTGTCCACTAGCTTAATACTTAAAGATATATAAAAAGAAAATTTCCAATTAGTCGCCATACAACTAACTCATATATGGAGGTAATACACATCTCATGAAACACGCATTTTCTCAAAAGTATATGCTACGTTTTATAATTAAATTCTATCTGAAATTTTATCTGCCGATTTATGAAATTTGGTTTTAATTTACTTATAAACTTAGAAGCTCTCCAATTTAAACGTTTGCTAAATTCAAAAGTGAATAGAGGCGCTAGAATCAAGGGCGCTATAAGGCGCCCTTATAGATTTCAAAAGTTTCAACGTGATTAAAACAATCATTTCTGAAGTTGATTAATAGCGACTTTTGAAGTTTTAGAAATCAGACCATTAGTTTCATCTATTGAAATATTTCCAGTTTTCTTTCTTTATATGTTGTGTAACTTTATGAAATTCTTTGAATTCAGGTGCTTTATGACAGTTACACATTTCCACATATGATATGAAAATTGATACGATATTTGACTTGACATATTCACGCAATCCGACTGAATTGTATTATCTTTAAGATGTATACTAGATCCTAGAATCTGACGTTAGTTATTCCTTCTAAAGTATAAATCGTGGTATAAAACATATATGTCGGGGAATTGCTAACAATTTTAAACATATACAACAATTTTTAATACTTGTTTTATATTCACAATTAATCAAACATGATCTATTTCTTTTAGACGAATCACTCCAAGTAATGTTAATGCTTACTACAATCCACAGCGCAATTCAATCGGTGAGTTGATTGTCACAATGATTATACCTCACCGAAGACATAGCATTAGTGCATGTCATTGGTGCATTTAAATGGTGCATAGCATTGGTGTATATTATTGGTGCATAACATTAGTGATAGCATTGGTGCATAGCATTGGTGCATTGCATTGGTGCCTAGAATTGGTGCATAGCATTGGTGCATCGCATTGGTGCATAGCATTGGTACAACGATTTGGTGCATATAATTGGTGTATATCATTGGTGTATATCATTGGTGCATTGCATTGGTGCATAGAATTGGTGCATAGCATTGATGCATAATATTGGTGCATAGCATTGATGCATAGATTTGGTGCATAGAATTGGTGCATATTTCTGGTGCATAACATTTGTGATGATTTCCATGTATCGATCGTCTGACACGGGATAGACGAATTTTAGCGTCTTTTGTTATTTGTTTGTAAGCTCTATTCACTATCCTAAACCACGTACCTGTCATTAGCATGTACCTACTAGATTGTACCTTGGTTTAGTTCGTTCATAATACACACGTTTGTCTCTCTTCATGGTTGATGTAAGTTAGCAGTCTTTTTCTGTATTATGTATTATAGTAATTATTATGCATGTTATGTTTTATATTACAATTTTCAATATGTACTAGGTATAATATGATGATAATATTGTTTTCTTTCAGAATTGATTTATCATTTTCTGCAAATACATACCTCTTGTCAGAAAAGTGGTTTTTCTTCAATTTGTGTATAGAACATTTTAACGAATTATTTTTTTATACAAAAATATAACTATTTCAAACAAATTAAGAATTAAAAAACGAAAGTCAGGTGTTCAATATATGAATCCAATTTTGGTGAATGCATTGTATAAACTATAACGTGTAATTGTTTCTAATTAGTTAAAATTGCAATTTTTCAAGTGTAATATTTTTTATTATTCTTTTTAGTCAATACGAAAAGTAAAATTAATGGTCAAATTCCCCAAATATAAGACACAATATCTTTTGGGTTGATGGTCTCAGTTTTCAGTGTTTCATCTTGAAGAAATAAGAATTTATTTCTCAACTTTTATACATTGATTTAGAATACACAATAAAACAAAAAAATATTGACATGATAATAGCCCACTTATTTTGTTCTTGTTTTTATGCAGCTTTTCCAGCGGGGATTATTCAACCCCCGTTTTTTGATCAAAATGCGCCAAAGTAAGCTGATTAAAACAAATTATTGAGTTTTATTTTACAGTGAACATTATCTCAGTTAAATATGTATTGCTATTGAAAGTAATTATGAAACATATCAGTATATCAGTCTATCAGTATATTTTACATAACAATTTGAACAAATTATACAAAATTAATTAAATATTAGGCCTTTAACCATAACAGGATATTTACAAACTTTAAAAAGGTGCAAGCTTGCCTCACAAACTCGGATATTATACAAATTCAATGTCTTTCATATGTACAATAGATATAGATAATAATAGTATACATACCTAAAAAACACTATTTTAATGAATGAGATTGTAAATCTACTGTTTTGCCCCTATTTTCAAGGTATGTCAATTATGGAAGCATGGGAAGTGTGATCGGACACGAAATTACGCATGGATTCGATGACGAAGGTATGTTTAATTCAGAGTATTGTTAAATTGATAACTGCTTCTTTAATTTTATACCTCCGAGCTCCTCTCACATCCTCCTCCTCCACCCAAACCCAAACATGCACCCACAAAGGCACCCCCGCCACCTTTCCGCTATCTCCCCCACCCAATACATGCACCCCCAAAGCCAGCCCAAAGGCACCTCCCCTCCCACCTTTTCTCTATCTCCCCCACCCAATACAAGCACCCCCAAAGCCAGCCCAAAGGCACCCCTCTCACCACCTTTTAAAGTTGAAATTTTGGTGTAGATTTAAGCGAAGAATTTATCAATAAGAAAGTTTCGTTCCTTTGTTGTTCCTTTTGGCCAGCTTACCGCATTCTGAATGGATGATGGCTATATCGTGCTCTTACACTTCATTCTAACACTTAGCATGTACAATTTTCAGTTGAGTTGTTGTTTCTATTGTTGTACGTTCGCATTATGACAAAGATAGACATCTAGGTAAATACGAACTTTGCTATTTTCCTTAAACGATTATTACTGGGAATGTGCAACAAATTCACTTAATTTATTCTAAGTACCTAATTAGTTAATAATCATGTAATATTTTCAGTTTACTTTATTCAGACAAAACATGTTTAGTACACACTCGGATAAGTAGTCAAATAATACTGAACAAGTTGCTCCATAAGTATATCATAGGAATAAATATGTAAAACCAATATTTTCTTCTAGGACGTCAGTACGACAATAAAGGAAATATACAACAATGGTGGGACAAAGAATCTGAAAAGAAATTTGAAGAAAGGGCGCAGTGCTTCATTGATCAATACTCGGAGTTTTTCAGTCCAACACCCGACAAAATTAGAGTAAGATTTGGTGGAATATATATTTCATTATATTTTTTATTTGTTATCGATTCCATTTTTGCTGATTTGCAAAATATCTACTGCATAGGTAAAAACTACTATATATATAAAACTACCCACCTTTCAAATATACTACTTCGGCATATTTTTGATGTCAAGGGAGACTAGGACAACGCTGATTCGCTCTTATTAAAATTCACCAGTGAGCTTATCGCTCAAATAAAAGCGAAGCAGCGTTGTCATAGTCTCCCTTAAAACTATGACCACACACATTCATCTATGACAGTCACATCTATGACAGTTACAATTATGACAGTTACATCTATGACAGTTACACCTATGACAGTTACATCTATGACAATTACATCTATGACAGTTACATCAATGACAGTTACATCTATGACAATTACATCTATGACAGTTACATCTATGACAGTTACGTCTATGACAGTTACAACTATGACCACTCACATGACAGCGACATCCATGTAAATTATTTGATCCTGGACATTTCTGCACAATTCTACTTGCACAATTCGCTGTTATTTACACTTTATAAGCTTTTCTTCTGTTCCTCTTATTAAGGTTGTTCACTCCCAATAATTATCGGACTATAATATTACAACATTTGCAGGTGAAATTCAGATTGTTTGAACCTAATTTCAATCTTTCGAAACACCAATTAACAATTAGCAACAAATAGAAATTCAATATAATTATTTGCTGAAGATAATGGTAATTGGTCGTTATATTACAACTAATGCATGCACATATATGTAATATGTATGAGTATACATCTCAAATGTGTAAGAATACTTTTGCATATTTTTATTTTTAATTTAAAACAACATGAATTTGACAGCTAGTTTTCCTATTCACAGCTCAATGGTACAACAACACAAGGGGAAAACATTGCTGATAATGGCGGCGTTCGAGAATCCTTCAAAGTATGTAGATATATCAGACTTATTCCGCCTTTTTATATAATTTCTATTAATCTGAGGTTCTAATTTCAGATGTTTGTATTCTTCATTGTTTAAGTATTTCTTCATTCATTAATTTTAATATTAAATAATGATTTATTTTTTAAATATTAAATAATTCATATATTTATGAATTATATTTTTTGTTTTGATTGTAAAAATATATTCTTCTTATTCAACAGATTTATAATTAAAAACTATACAAAAGCTGCCAACTTGAACAATATTGCTATATAATCCTCAAAACATATTTCTTAACATTTTCCGAAATAAATTTTCTATTTAAAAAAAGAAGCATATGAAATCGTAACATCAATAATTTTTACTCAGGCAGTGAGACTATTTTATAAAATGTGTTTTAGGCTTACCAAATGTGGAAAAGAGATACTGGAATAGTTGAGAAACGGTTGCCAGGTCTCGATTACACCCCAGAGCAAATGTTTTTTATCAGCTATGGACAGGTAAGCTACACATATTTTCACAAGTTTTAAATCATTTTTTAAACAACTCTATAATTTGAAAGTCGAAAATTCAGTTAAGTGTGTTTTAATCTTCAAGTAATGGCCACATTCTTTCATCCACTCATATACAATAATGCATTATTTTGATAATTTTGAAACAATGAATGAATTAATAATAATTTTAATAACAACATAAATAAAAAATAACAACTTAACTTTAATACTTAAGTTGTGCGAACATCCTAGCCTAAACAAAGAAACTATTTATCCGTCTGGTTATGTCAACAGCTATAATCTTGGAGGATCAAGAGAGTCACCCTATATGCCAGCTTTACACATCATCAAAGCGCGATTCATTTATGTAAACTATAAAAGAATTAGAGAGAGACAGAAAAGAGATATCTATGAAACTTTAACGAATTTGCCTCATCGGATAACCCTAGAATTCTCTTTTTAAAAAAATCTTTGTTGAAAGAGTTTGATTTAAATTATGGATTTGAAGATTAAACAATTTACTTCCAAATAATCCTAGCGCAGAAATGAAGAAGGAAAAGTTTTCCCGAAAGTTATATTATGAGCATTATTAACATTAAAATAATAAATGTCTACAGCTGTTAAATACAAACCTAGTATTTGGCCAATCAGTTGCGATTTAAATATTGCAAATAGTAGTTATGTTTATCATACTACAATTGAAAAGATTATAAACCAATGGTGTGGATATTATTATGTAAACTTAATATTATAGAAAACTATATGTCACATTTTGGCGCAACAGGATAGATTTTAATTTCACGTTGTGAGTCAGTGACCCTATTTAAACCGAGTTATTGCGCACATATCTTCCTCGACTCCCATCATATTCTTTTGGTTATTTTTATAAAATAAAATGGAGCCTTGTTATGTGCATAGAAATGTGTGTCTTCCATACAAGTAGCAAACCGGCGCAAAATCACACTTCACCAATCTTGAAATAGTGGATTGAAGAATTAGGGTATTATTTGAACTTCAAATATTTACATATATTTTACGCAGAAATAAAAATAAAACAAGTCATATTAAATCATAATATTAAATAGAAAATAAGCATGCTTTTCCAATCATACTGAAAACATTTTATTAAAATAATCCATTTTTACACTAAATAAGTCGAACTAATTTACAGAAATTATGAAAATACATACTTTGTATGTATTTAAAAATCTGTTACCTGATCCGGTTGCGATGACGAAGATGAAAGGTGCAAAAATAAATTTAGAAAAGATAACAGGTTCCTTCTGTCTTTTTAGTTTCTCGGTTTTAATATGAAAACAACAGAACTCACTCATTTAAGCAATAATGTTTAAAAGTACCGATAAAATAGTTTAATTGTTTTGTTCTTCTTATATTTGGCATTTTGTACAATTTGTTTGTCAACTAACTTCTATGACAGGTCTGGTGTTCGGCATTGAAACGAGAGGCCTGGGATTCCCTGTCTAAAATGCGTCACTCGCCAGGAATGTTCAGGTATTTGGAAACCCGGCTGTATATAAATAAATAATTCTGATTTGGCTGACATTATATTTTATTTAAACATACTCTTTCGTGTTCAGATCAGGTTAGGTTGCCATAGCTATACGTCAAGGATGTGCCAAATATTTATTACAATTGTATTTCAATAGTTTTTAGCACTTTCGCTAGAACAAAGTCGATTATTTATGTTTTAGTTTTTATTTGATGTATTGCTGCTTCAATCAGAACCTCCAGCACTTTTGGCTTCTTCATTCCTTTCTCTATTTTTATTTCAACCCTTTATTCTCTTCCAAATAGTCTGTACCTACTATGGTAGTTCATCTTTTGCTAATGTGTATAATATTGTACTATTTTACAGGATTCCATCATCTGCAACTTTGATGTCAATATTAGGTAGTGCTTTCTGCATCCTTGAGACTAGTCAAATGTTCTGTAGATAGTATTAAAGTTTCCTCTACTTTAAAAGTCAGTTATTGTTGTTTTCGTTTCGGTTGGTGGAACGCGGGAGCATCCTGACCTCTCAGAGGAGAGGTTGCGGAGTCGGATTCTTCTAACACGACTATCGAGTGAGTTGAGCCAAGGTATGTCAGAGGCGGGAACTGATAGATATGTGATAGTAGATATTAGATGATGGGTGTGCTGTGAACCAGCCCAACTATAACAGTCAGAGCAGTCGAAGGACACTGTTTACTCGATGCGAGGTAGGGTCTTAGTGGAGGGAATTGTTCCCTGTGTAGTTGGGTTCCTTCCTCTGGAGCGACGACTGATGGGGTCCCTGGTAAGTCCGTTAATGGTATAGGCTTTGTGGGTGGCACAGTGAGAACAGGAAGGGCAGCTTCTACCGAGCTAACGCATCAACGTCCTTGAAGCCTCTAAGGTCACTGAGCAGTGGAACCCACTGGAGTTGATGTGCATGCTGTTAAGGCGGGTAAGGCACTCGCAGATGTTGGAGCATGTGGGATTGGTCTGGCAACCTCCATGGGGAAGGTTGAGCTGCAGAGCATGCAGCGGATGTAAAAGACTCAACAGCCGGTTGTTGTGATCGATGCCGGCTGTAGCTGAACAATCTCTCCGTCCATATCTGCTTTTCAATTGTTGGAAGACAAGCGATCGTCTCCTGGACCGCTAATTTATGTTGGTGTGGATGGTCCTTTCTAGTATTGAAGTTGGAGATGTCAACTTGAATTCTGACTTTCTGTTAGTTTTCCGAATGAACAAGATGACATCAGTTCTCGAAGTAATCCCCAAGCATGATGCGCGGACTACTTTTCCCGCTAATCTAGGGTATCAAAAGAGACCACTGGCTAGGTTGGGCTGAGTTCCGCCTTCTAGGGGAAAACCACTCAACTAGTCACTTGACTGCAGGCTGCAGAGTTCTTCCAAAGATGCTGACTGAGATCACTGGGGCTATCACTATCATCTCGGTATCGACTGGAAATGTGGAGGGCTCCTTGGAGGAGATCGTGCATGTGGATGATCTGGAGAGTCGGAGCCTCTGAACCGAGCAATCAGAAAAGGTTATCGCGTCGCTTTTGATGTCGTTCTTTGTTTGTTATACTTTTTCTTAAGCATACAGAGTGTGAGCTTACTCCCCCTATTATTGGCATTCAACTTAGGTATAAGATATAATTGAGATATCCTTTCTCTTGTTTTGAGATAATTTTTATCTGAATAAATTAAAATAATTTATTAATAACTTGTTTCCTTCCCTTAAAATTAGCCATGAATGGAAGTTTAACATTTCTACCCCTTTTTGATGTTGTCATTGTAAAATCTTCCTTTTGTCTTTGATTCAAAGTCGGCCACAATATAGACTCCAATTTGTATCATTACTACATTTCTTTCCATTCTTAAATGGAAAGATTTCTTCCTGAGAACTTGTTGCGTCATTTGTAGAATTAATTATTTTCTGCTGAACTTTCCATTTCTAATTTTGATTGTTCTCACTTTGGTAATTCCAAAGCTTTTTATGCAGTTAGATTTTCTTTATATAATCCTATTTTTATTCCAGCTGAATATTTTAAATTCGAAGTCCAAAAAACGAAACGACCATATTCTAAAAGAGTCTAATTTTATTTATAATTACCGCAACTCTTCTAAAAGTAAACTTATACACATCTCTAAATTCAGTATTTATTGTTTCTTTTAAAAATGACTCTAAATTTCAATTTGCTTTAACAAATTGTCCATGTTATATTCGTTTAGCCAAAAAAGTGTCCACCAGTAAATTTATTAATGCTCTTGCTCAACATTCTTACAATGCAAGTCACTCTATTAATGTTTTTATTGGAATGTTTTACTTACCATCCTTTTTTAACACATCGTCTTCAGGAACCTACTTTTATTGTAAATAGTCGAGCCACTTAGCCTTAATCTAAATAATGATTTCTACAACATTAATGCCAAGATTTGTAAATTGCTTAATTCTTCTTTACTTTTTCGTCTAATAGTTGGTTTTATTGATATGTTTCTGATTTAATCGTCACCCATCTGTTATACTACAATAACTTTGTACCTCAAGATTTTGATTGTTTTATTATTAAATTCATTGTATTTCTAAAACGCTATTATTTGTAATATTAATTGTAATATATTACCTTATCTATCTATTTGTCAATTCAATTCGTCTAGTATACTTCCGAACTAAATTGAACCGCCTAATACATACAGTCGTATCTTAGGAATTATTTATTGATTGTCAAGTTAATTATTCCGTCTTCTGATGGTTATACAAGCGTAATGCTTCGCAAGAGATTATCTGATCAAATGAAAGATTTTGTTATTTCTGCCTTTCTCATTTTTATTCTAAGTCTGTCTCTGTTTGTGATATAAGGATTTTATCGTACCCTACGTTTTTCATAGTTGCTTTTATAATTTAACAAGTCAACGTTTTCAAATTATTTATCATTGAAGTGTCATCTTATTTGGACTATACTATACTATACATATCATTAATATTTCTATTTGTTAATAAAAAATAATGAAATAAATAAATTCTTTTATATCGAATGAAAATGTGCATAGCCGTAAATGAGTATGGAAAATATGAAAGCAATCGTTGTATTCAAAGAATGCTGCTCAATTGCATACAGGTGTGATATTCAAAAAAGAATATTATTGACTATAATAATACGATTATAGTATAAACCTAAACGTATTAATTTGGTGAGAAAGTATTAAATCGTATGTTTAGAACTTCTACATAATAGCAAAGCTTATAATATCGAATCTTCACTCTTATATGCGTCCAAGCGCCGAACGTCTGCATAATAAATACGTTTGAATCTAATTGAATCATCTTACTTCAATTAATTTCATTTACTATCCATTTTATATTGTGCGACTTTGTTGTTGTTATAGATATATGAGATGTCTCACCCTAATACAGCGAATGATTTAGTATGCTATGTAAATGTGTCTCTTTTGTCAAATCGGTCAATCATTTTTCGTATGATCATAAAAATTTCATATTTTTCATATTTCCCATAATGTAACTTGATGATTTTTTTAAATATAATCATGCAAAAAAGTCAATTTCGAAAATTCGGCGCTTACGTTAGTATGCTATGAAGACGACGATATATATATATTTGTTTGTTATATGGTTTTAACTGATGACTTTATTTCACAGGATTCTCGGAACTTTAAGGAACACAGAATCCTTTGCTGAAGCCTTTAATTGTCCAGTGGGCTCCAAAATGAACCCCAAAGAGAAATGCATCATTTGGTAAACAAAAACAGTCGGCTCGATTCGGATATGTCAAATGCCAAACTGGACTTCACTAAACAGAAATGGAACTAACTTGTATTAAATTGTGTTATCTAATTTTTTTAATAAATAGTCAAGTTCTATATATTTACTTCTACAAATTGAACTCTTTATGATATTCTATATTTCTCTGTCTCGTGGATTATATGTATGTACCAACTCGTGTTATTAACCAATATCAGACGCATAGCTGCCCTACTCGTCCCTTTTACTCTTACTGTTTATTATTAGACTTCCAAATATGCTAGCTTATATCGATAACATGGCCTCTTAGTGATTGAAGTTCTTATCGAGGTAATATTTTATTTATATTGCATTTGTTTAATGATGAAATATTTTATTCTTACTACTGTTAACATATTTAGCCTTTTAATTATGCTTGAACACTTATTTTATAATTACGTAAGTACCTGTTGTATTAATTAATTAATATATAGGTATATATATATGTATAATCGAACAATTACATTTAATGTAGTCTAAATATATCAGTTTGCTAAAATCTTAATTGAAATATATATTATTCCTCCACAAAATACATACTCATATATAGCTGTTTTATTTAAATTCATTCTGTGAGAATACTTTATTATTGAATAATAATCGATTACGCATATTCCTTTTCGGATATGTTTAATATTGACGAAGATTATATTATATCTATGTATGTATTTTTATAATACATTATATGTAAATGTTACTAAATAAACACTTTTTATTTGGTCATTTGTATTCTTCTAAAATTGTTTCTATCAATGTGTACAGCATACTTAATAGCTTCATTTGTGATCCCATGTCGGACTGAATGCATGTTTTTGTAGAAACAGAATAAATGAATTTTGATTGATATTTTGCGAACTAGATAGATCATGTTAACAGTATATTGATTTATATTGATTGATAATAAGTTTATGAACCTTAGTAATAGAGCCGAAAATCTCCCACCCACTCACAACCTGCTCAGCCAATCAGAACTGAGTGAGATTTTACAATGACAGATTAGCACAATTATAAAAGACGTGCGAGTTTGTTCTGATTTCGTTTTCTGTCGAGATACTGAACCATCGTCTCCTCGCTCTATCTTTCCTGACTTACAACAGGATGTTTGAACTCATCATCAACCCACAGCAGTTACATGTGATGCTTACTATCCAGTTTGAACCTCATCGTTGAAGCAAGACTCGAGACCATTTAATATACACATGATAAATCTGACTTCGAGCGTTCAAAATTCTGTCTTCTCGAGTATCTTTGTAGAAATCTTTGACTTTCACCAGGTCAACAGAGAGACACGGATCCGAAGCAGCCAGTTGCAATATATCCTGCTTCTTACCAATATTGGTTGGTGGAGTACATTTTACAGACAAAATAGGCAGACTACCATTCAGCAATGGACAATGCGACCTGCGCGACTTCGGCTGGGCTGAAAATAACCCGATAAAGGTGGATAATAAGACTCGGCCTTGTCGTTTCCAGATTATCCTGCACGGCAGTTTGAAACTGAAAATCATTAACCTTTTCTTTCCACCAGTCACGGTAAAGTAGGTACTAGTTGGAACAAGCAATCCCTACCTAGATTCCATTCACCCTACTGCACGCACATTCAGAATGTTGGTTTTTGCACTTCACCGGCACACACACAATCCGGCCGTTTTAGGGCGCTTCTCAAGGTCGCCGACATTTACTCGTACAGCAATCCTGGCTAGGTGACTTTCAAATCTTTTGAGTCCATGAACTGTTAACTATAGTGAATACAACTCCAAATTTGAGTGTATTTCTCTCATCAAAGTTTGGTCAAGCTACCTTCTGGCTTTGAATGTAATCACATCATTGTGATTGTATGTTATAAGTCTATACACTCTTACTTGTTACTGTCGGGGTTGTATTGTTACGTAAGTGACCTCATAAAACTATCCCAACAGTAACTAATGAGTGTAACATTATTATACAAGAACACTCATTGTGAGTATATATATTTATAACATTACTAAAAGAATGATTGTAATTACATTCGTGATTTCCTGATACCATTAGTCAACATTGAAAAATAGTAAATGAGAATTGGGTGATATCTCTTATAAAAGAGTGATATCATTGCTTAAAGCATTCATTATCATTTC
The DNA here is from genome assembly GCA_036023295.1 of Invenusta paracnida. NCBI lineage: Eukaryota > Metazoa > Platyhelminthes > Proseriata > Coelogynoporidae > Invenusta > Invenusta paracnida. The sequence goes on from JAYRBW010102525.1 coordinate 17,725, forward strand.
ATTGATATCATTGATGATTTCTCTGAGTCACAATATCAAATCACTTTATCCAAATACGTTATGATCCTGCAGTTTTAAAGCAATACTGATATTATAAATAACATAAATAAAAAATATTTACCCTTATTAACACAAAGATAAGAACGAAAAATCCGTGTAAAATAATTTCAAAAATATTGATTTGGGTACCTCTGTACTTTTGAAATAGGAATGGAATCTATTTGAATAAGATACAGGGAGTACAAATACTACTAAAATGTTAAGATTATGCTACAGGAATCCCTACATCCGAGGAATCTATTTGAATGTATTTTATAATTATTTGCAAAAATTCAAGTAAGTATATAAAATGTATGTATTGAGGAATCACTAATATACTTATTTTGGATACATATGCGGCAACTGTAATCGTTTAATAAAGATATTTTTCAGTTTTATTCTAGAGATAAGAGTAGGTATCTTTTAGCTTTAGAAATGTAGGATTATAACTTCTTTGACTAAAATGGTTTGATATTACCATCTTCTGTAAAACTATAGAAATATGAACACTATCTCACTTTAAATATTAAAAATGATCTTCTTTTTGCCAACCATTGTCATTTTAACTATTAAAATTACATATATTTTTGCCAACCATTACTCAATTAATATAGCAGTAATATTACCTCTATTTTAACCAGCTTTTTACTGATTACACATTGCTAGATGAGTTACTCCGCCTTGCTATGTAGAAGTTTCTGGTTGGCCCCTCAGTTTTAAAATGTTTGACTGAATGAAAAAGAGTTTTAGTGAATTGATTGATAGAAAATAGCAGGTCTCTTGTCATTAATGCTTGGAGAATGCAGACTTTTTTGACAACCAAAAAGGGAACTTATAGTGTAATAAAAAGCTCAGTTTTGTTATCAACGTAATTGCTATTTGCCTGGGAATGAAATGTTATGTAAGGGTATTATATTAAGTATTTGTTTAAATAGTAGGTAAGTTAGCACCAAATGCGCGTTGCAATAAAAGTATATCTTTCAGTTTTAGGTACCTACATGGACTGGACTCTGATTTCATATTCTTAATTCATAAAAATGAAAGTGGTCACAAAATGCACCTGAGTTGAGCATATGTCGTAGAATGTACTAAAACAAGAACAGAAAAGAAGATATAGTAAAACTGCATCGAATTATTTATTCGTCTTTCGAATATGATATGTGTGCATTTGTGATTCGAATATTGATTTGTATCTGGATAATCATGGATAAATATGTTGAAGTTGTAATAATTTTAATGACTACATAAAATTCAATAAAATTTTGCAACAATATACTATAAATATAACGAAAAATTGTTAAAATAAATAGAACCAATCAAGTATGTACAACATTTTGCTACATAACATTTATGATATTTTACTCTATTTTTAGTTATTTACTAGGGGGCTTCAATAAGTTCTCGGACTTGATATGAAAGCATAGAGTTATTTACGACATCTATAGATTTTTATTAACTACAAAAACATCTAAGATATCTATGAAAATTTCAAGTCAACATCTCATTGGATAGCTTCATAATTTAAAATTTAAAAGTCAATGTCACAAT